>PVIY010010250.1:0-68884 GCA_004026745.1 Myrmecophaga tridactyla
GTTTGCTGCTATTTGCAATTGCTGCTTTTTTTCTCAGGATGTACAATACCTTTATTCCAACTGAGGAAGGTACTGCCTAGAAAATTGGATTCCAGCTTTACTGTTGAGGAATAATGAGAGAAACATTCTCTGCCCAGTTTGCTCCTTGAAACAATATCTTGAAAAAGTGAAAAACTCATTTTCCATGAAATATTTTTATTTTTATCTATGTATGTATCAATCAATTGACCATTTAATCTATCGACCTATCAAGCAATCATCTGTGATCAACATCTGTTTAACCATGCTCAAGATTTCATTGAATATTTAAGTAGTTATAAATAGATCCCTCTATTCAACTATAACTCAATGCTCCAATCATTAACAATGAAAATGAAATTTAAAATTCTTGGTATGTACATTAGAATACTTTCTTTTGTATGCTTTATGGAGGGGTCACATTTCATTATTCTTCTATGTGAGTATCCTGTTATTGCAGCACTATTTGTTGAATTTTTGTTTATTTGTTTTTGTTAGTTTTACTTATTTGTTTTTCAGAAATCCCACCCTGGTTTCCCTCATGGCAGATGAGAGTTCTACCACTGAATTACCCTTGTACTCTTTTAGAATACATTTTAATAGATGTAAATTTCAACAATGTCATTGACTTGCAAAAGAATTCCTTCGTTAGAAGATTATACCTGAATCAAGTTGGTAAGGATGAATAGTTCATAAATTAGCAATTGTCGCTTCATTGAACTATATTATTTATTTTTATTGCATTAAAAAATCTTGGCTTGTTGGTTTAGATCATTAAACATTTATACTTAACCTCAGCATTAAAATCTATAATTCGTTGGCAGTCTATCAACATACTACTGTACAGAGCTTAATATTTTATTCTCATAAATTGGAATATAATTCAGTAATATAAATTACTTATCTAAAATTGATCTCACCCTAGAAGCTAACAAATTAGGCATCTCATTTAAATGAGTTACTGCCTAATATGTCAGAAGATTTCTTTCATTTTCATGGTCTAATTACATTAATCAGTTGCATCTGATAATTTTTAAAGTAGGGTTGCTATAAATAATAAATATATGGAGAACAAAACTGCATCAATCAAATTATCAACAGACCTCGTTTTATGAACTGGTATGCCAGAATTATGTCATAACTATTTTCCTTGGTACATAATTAATAATCCAGTTTAAGTTTGCCAATTTACATTTATTGCTAAAGGTTTCTGTTTGAGAGAAAAGAGGAGTTCCCTTAATGCTCTCTGGACAACACTTCACGCACATCCTGCTATTTAAAGTTTAATCTTCATAACAGCCCAATAATTTAGATTGGAAAATAACTTGATCATCAGATACATGATGTGAAATGAAAACAATATCCTCTTGAAACTTTGGAATTGCTTTGCCAGCCTCCATTTGAGAACCTCCCCTTACTTCACCGGAAACATCTCCATTCTGCACTGAGGTACACAATAATTCTTTTTATCTTACTCAGAGCTGCGCTTGTCTAATTTTATTGTAACAGAAAGTCCAGAAGCAGAAGGCTGCTAGGATGTATTGCAAAGATGTCTCAATAGTCCTTAAAATAATATTTCTTGAAGAATCATTTTGAATTATCTTGGAATTTTCTTCCCTCATGATTCTCCACCAATTTTACTATTCTTTGACACTTTTCTTCATTTCCTATTTGTTTCATCTTCCATCAGTTATCTTTTTCATTTTCAACAGCTAAATGCTATGCTCCTTCTTGGCAAGGGTGACTTGCTTAGATCTAAGTGCAGAGCAAAGCGCCTAAACACAGGTACTCAAAGAATATGTTGAATTAAAGTAAATACTTTCATATTATATATCTTCATTTTGCTTCATTTCTGGTTGACAGGAGTTTTCATTCCAGCCTGCAGATACTAGGCTATCCATCACTGATGATTCAAGGTTATCTATTCCTGCAGTTATCCATGTAGCCTGCTATTGCTGCTTACCATGCCAGCTAAGATATATGCCCAAATAAAAATGATTGGATTTGCAACAGGAATAACATATGGTGATTAAGATGAAGTGAGTCTTTGGACAAAGCAATAAGTGAGAAAAGGGCATGATGGAGAATTGAATGAAATCTGATTCTTAATTAAGAAGAGTTTGCCATGGCAACTTTGTTTTGTTTTTTATTTGGAATGGAATTTTTGTAAAATTAAAATGCAATCCAGCAAATTTGGATGGGAGAACTGGAATGCAGAGCAATTTGCTGGTCAGAAATGAACAGACGCTACATATGGCATGGAGGACATAACTTGCCATGGACAGAGTACACTTTGCTACATTTATTCTGTGAAAAAATATTTCGCCTATGTTGAATTTTCTGAGAATATGGATGTTTTTTATATAATTAAGGCATGCTCCTTAATTTATATTCCCAATGCCATTCTACAACATATGTCAGAGCCCTAGTCTGTAAATTTCCTTCTTTACAGAGTCTACAGGCATACCTGCCTTGATTAAACAGGCATACCTGCCTTGCTTGAGAGAGAAATCAGGAAGAACTTGGAAAGGTAAAGGCATAACATACAAAGCATTAGAGTATTCAAAGTTGTCTAGACTGAGAGAAAAGTGTTTTCTTTGAAAGGTTTTGCTTTGTTTTGTTTTCAAGCAGATTTATATCATGGAGATATGTCTGTGCCACACTGTGCACTATGGAAGAGTATGCAACTCATTGAGAAAAGATTCACTACCTTTTACAGACAGCTTTGGAGGGAAAGAAAGGCTCTGACTCTTGCCATCATAAATGAATAAAGTTGTTCTTAGGTTCATACTTGATGCACAAAGCATTTTATGAAACTCAATGGGAGAAGCTATTCTCCTTAGCATTTCAGTATTATGTGTTACTTGGAAAGACTGCACCAACAAATGTGCATATACAGGTTGAGGATGCAGGAAACAGTAAGTAGATCAGAAAGAAATAAGAGTGAAAGGTAAAATTCTATAAATGGCCTCCTAATATTCCTTTCTCTTGGATGAACTTAGGTACTACTCTAGAGGGACTCTGAGAATAGAAATAAGTTTACAAACCAGATTAAATATCTTGAAATAAGGAGAGTATCCTGAGTTCTAATAAATCCATCCCAGAGATACTATCTGGAAAGCCCAAAACACATTCATGGCACTTAGTTGGTTTTCAATAATGATCTCTTTAATCTAATTTTTCTTGATTTCTATGAAATGTTTGAAACTAATAATTGCAAATCCTTTGTTTCATTGCATTTGTTCTGATTTTTCATGTCCTGATATATATGTTGTTTCCACCCTCTCTTCCTAAAAATATGCTCCCTAATTTACTTTTTTATATTTTCTCCTCCATTTCAAATGCTTTTTCTTAGACTCATGAAAGTTTATGTCTTTAACCATTACCACGTCTAGTGACATACCTACTATGTGCACCACAAATTAATGGAAACCAAATTAAGTTGATGTCTTTAAATCTAGAATGTGTTTAATCTGGTGGCTCTACATTTTCCTCTAGATAAACCACCAGTATCTTGAACTCAATATACTCCAAACCCCTTTATAAATACATCAGTTCTTTTCTTCTTACTTTTTTATCTCTATGAATGGAACTCTCTTTTCAGAAAAACTGACTCTGTTTCATTAGATCATCTTTGATGTTTAATAGTTACTTTCTATCTAATTATTTAAAAATTGTTGTAGAATCTATATCTACTACTTCTCTCATATATTCCTAATTTCCATTCTGATTAGTCTTACTAAGTTTGCTGGTTTGAAAGGATGTATGTCCCCTAGAAAAGCCATGTTTCAATCTAAATCCCATTTCATAAAGGCAAAATAATCCCTATTCAATACTGTATGTTTGACATTGTAATCAGATCATCTCCCTGGAGATGTGATTTAATCAAGAGTGGTTGTTAAACTGGATTAGGTGATGACATGTCTCCACTCATTTGAGCGGATCTTGATAAGTTTCTGGAGTCCTATAAAAGAGGAAACACTTTGGAGAATGAAAGAGATTCAGAGAGAGCAGAGCAGAATGACATAGCCACGAGAAGCAGAGTCCACCAGCCAGCGACCTTTGGAGATGAAGGAGGAAAATGCCTCCCGGGGAGCTTAATGAAACAGGAAGCCAGGAGAAGAAGCTAGCAGATGACACCGCATTCACGATGTGCCCTTCCAGATGAGAGAGGAACCCTGACCATGTTCACCATATGCCTTTCCAAATGAGAGAGAAACTCTGACTGTGTTCGCCATGTGCCCTTCCACTTAAGAAAGAAGCCATGAACTTCATCCACCTTCTTGAACCAAGGTTCTTTCCCTGGATGCCTTAGATTGGATATTTCTATAGACTTGTTTTAACTGAGACATTTTCTAGGCCTTAGAAATGTAAATTAGCAACTTACTAAATTCCCCTTTTTAAAAGTCATTCTGTTTCTGGCATATTGCATTCTGGTAGCTAGCAAACTAGAACACTAAGATTTTGCAGAGTCCTTATAATTAATACCACATTTCTCCAAATCATCCTATGCAATGCTGTAGTTTATAAAACATATCACTGGTACCTTCACTAACTCATAAACTTTTAATAACTTCCTATTTCCAACCACACTGCATAAAAATTCTCCATCTCCCTGCTTTGGTCCCACTGTAGCTATCACTTTAAACTTTTCTTCCCTCCCATTTCAAATATAATCAACCAGGCAAATCACATTTATGGTTTCTTACCATCAAAACTTTCCTAATGTTTCACTCTCTTTCAGGAATTCCAATCTATTATCATTAGCATCTGATCTCACCCACTTTTCTCCATGAATTTCCTTTGGATTTCAAAACTGAATGATGTTTATATTTTTTGAATCACCACCGGTCTTCTTTAATAACGCTTACTTTCCTTTACCTCACACTGTTCACATTTTCCTGCCAAATTATTAGTTTCTCAGAAAAGTAATGCTATCCTTATCTGAAGCCCCCAGGAAATTACTTTTCTCCTATAAGACATTCAAGATATGTTTACTATTTAATTTGTAAAGTCAATGGAAGAACAAGGAGGGAAAATTTGCTAAATTTACTTTAAAAAATCATACATTTATACCATATTTCAAAAGTATTTTGCTTTTCTGTCACTAAATGTGATAACCACCTATTCACTTATAACACTCCATAAGAATGTCAGAAGGGCTGCAGGAGAAATGACATAATTATTGATGTGCCTTGACTTCCTGCAAAGTAGAGTAGTAAAAAGCTTATTATTCTGTCAATTACTTCCAAAGAATGACCATTCTTTCCTTGAACTGGTATATGTTTTCCCTAAAATTTCTAACCCAACCTGACACTGTATTTCATCCAGTGACAGAATAAACTAATGACAGAACAAACTAATATTAGGAAAGAACAGAATGTTGCTGTTAGCCCATACACAGGGACTGGCTTATAAATAAAATACAAGAACTATAATAATATTTCCACAATATGATATCTACTTTAATTACCACTTTAGCAAGAAATGTAGAAATGTATCCAACAAGAGCATTAGCAGCTATGTAAATAACCAACATGACTCAAAGCAAGAAGCAATTCAACCTTTGAAAGTTATTTTAAAAATCTTGCTAGACATATGGATTTGTCACATATCAATTTCATTTGGTTTCCATTCATTTTGAAGTGTGTACGTTTTGGTTTGCTAAAGCTGCCAGAATGCAATATATCAGAGATGGAATGGTTTTTAATAAGGGAATTTATTTAGTTGTGAGTTTACAGTTCTAAGGCTATAAAAATGTCCAAACTAAGGCATTCAGAGAAACACATTTGAGTGAAGAAAGGCCAATGGGTCCAGATGATCTGACTGTCATTTGCTGGAGCAACTCTGGCTTCTTGTTTCAAATATCTTCCCTGGGGGCATTTTCTCCCTTCACCTCCAAAAGTCTCTGACTGTGTGGGCTCTAAAGCTTTTTCAAAAATGGTTCCCTCTTAAAAGAATTTGGCAATGAATGAGGATTAAAGAACATGACTTTTCTGGGATACATGACAGTCTCAAACCAGCACAGTGTAGCATGTATTATGCAGACCTAAGTCAGTTTTCAAAATACATGATGCTCAGGTATCAACCAAGGATCTTGTTAACAAGTATCTTCTGATTTAATAAAAGTGGGATAGAGTCTGAGGTGTTCGCTGGGTGTTAAAGAATATGAAATAAATTGTGGAAGAAGGTAGTTAAAAATATGAGTAGACCAGTTGCAGAAATGGAGAATGATGGTCATGTGTATTTCTTCCTTGTTTTGTTATGAATATGTTTATATACAGCACATATGACTATGTTATGGATATGTTTATACATACATAAAACAAATATTTTTGTTTTTCTCTTGCCTTATCCCCATATCAATTTGTATTAACATTCTTACATTTATGTTATGGGATATTAAATATGTGTGAATATTGCCTAAATGTTTGTATCCTATTTTGGGGAAAGGGTTAGTGCCTTACACTTGTACACAGGAGAGTTGAACTATGTTAAGTTAAAGTATGACTATGCTATTACCTTTATTTCAAGATTAAGTATGGCTTTAGGACTTTATACAGGTACTGTTCTAGTTTGCCAGCTGCTGGAATGCAATATACCAGAAACGGAACAGTTTTTAAAAGGGGGAATTTAATAAGTTGCTAGTTTATACTTCTCAGGCTGTGGAAATGTCCAAATTAAAGCAAGTCTATAGTTCTGATCTACGGCATTCAGGGAAAGATATCTTGGTTCAAAAAGGTCAGTGATGTTCAGGGTTTCTCTCTCAACTGGAAAGGCACATGGCAAACATAACGATGTCAGCCAGCGTTCTCTCCAGGCTTCTTGCTTCATAAAGTTCTCCCACGGGTGTTTTCCTTCTTCATCTCTGAAGGTCTCTGGTTACATGGGTTCTGGCTCTCATCATTCTCGTGACTCTGCTCTGTTGCCCTCCTGTCATTCTCAAGCTTTCTCAAAATGCTTCCTCTTTTAAAGGTATCCAGTAAGCTAATCAAGAATTACCTAGAATGGGTGGAGTCACATCTCCACATTGACCTCTAAAGAAAGGTTTATACCCACAAGTGGGTGAGTCACATCTCCATGGAGATAACCTGATCAAGTTTCCAGCCAACATTATTGAATAGAGATTAAAAGAAACAGTTGCTCCCACAAGATTGATTAGGATTAGAACATGGCTTTTCTAGCACAGATAAATCCTCTCAAGCTGGCACAGGTGCCAAGTCGCCAAGTTGCCAAGGGGCATGCTGTGATTGCTAATTTCATGTGTCAACTTAGTTAGGTTATGTTAGTCAATTATGTTAGCTTTTCAGTCAAGCATGAACTGTCCTGATTGTCCCTGTAAGGGCATTTTATAAATGGATTTAAAATCATTAGTCAGTTGATTGCCTCTAAGTCTGTTACAACTGTAATCAAGAAAGGAGATTGTCTCCATCAATGAGAGAAGTCCCTTCACCCAGCCAATTGGAGGCTTTTGAATGAAAGATTTCAAGAGTCAGAAAGAAAAGTTTCTGTCTGTATTCAGCCATATTCTCCTGGGAAATTCAATGTTACCTTCATTGAGTTTCTAATTTATGACTTGTGACCCATCCTTTGGAATTCAGACTTGCCCATACCCAAGTTCACGTGAGCCAATTCCAACAATAACTCTCTTAATATTTACATATACATATATGTATTTATTTATACACACACATATATAGCATATACTACACACATATAGTATAGTGTGTAGTGTGCATATATAAATATATAGCATCCTTAGTATTTTAGTGCCCCTTAGTGCCCTTTAAAATATTTAGGATCTTAGTATCCTTAAGTTCTGTTTCACTGGAGAACTCTGACTAATACAGGGAGGGAGAGAGAAGAGGCAAGGAAAGGAGGGAGGGAGGGAGGGAGGGAGGGAGGGAAGAAGGAATCAGATGGACTGTGCGTTAGTTTCTTAGGGTTGCCTGGGGTGACATAAAACAAAACAGATTTGTTATTTCACAGTTCTAGAGGCTAGAAGTCTGAAGTCAAAGTGTTGGCAGGCCCATGCTTCCTCTCAAATCTGTACGTCTGGTGGCACTTGCTGGTTACTATGCCATTCAGTCAGGGACCACATGGAGTTCTACCCTTACTTAGCTTTGCCCAATTCTCCTCTTCTAATAAAGACCCACTCCAGATGGATCATGGCCCACCCTAATCTGGTTTGACCCCATCTTAACTAAGGACATCTTCAAAGACCCTAGTTCCAGATAAGGGCACATTCTCAGTACTGGGGGTTAGTACTTGAATATGTTATTCAACCAATAACGGCTTGGACAGAATCCAAATAGAATTTCTTGTTATCTGAAATTTTTCCCACTTTCAAAATGAGGCAAATACTTAAACCTAGATGAAGTTATGAGGAATATATGTGTATATGCTGCTTGCCATAAAATCTGACAGCGAAGGGCAGTCACTAACATAATATCTTCATCCTCCATGCTGCAAAATGTTTTTACTATAAAGCTTAGAATTTTCATATAGTTTGTACATAAATGAATTATTAAGGATTCAAAGCAATGCTTTATTGAACCTGAAAATTATTAAGGCCATGGTCCTCATGCTGCTTACATCTATTGGTTTGAATTGCTTTATTTTTTCACCTAGAATTTCCTATTAAATTTGTTGTAAGCGTGGTGAATAATGTTTCTTTTTCCTTTAGATTTTTGTTGTTAAGAAAGTGTTCAATAGATTCCTCTTTTGAGTAAATAACCAATTTTTTTTACATACATGCAGATTTTCTTCATACAAAATTGTGTTTTCAAAATAGGGATTTATTTGTTTAATGTAGGAAGCCAGTGAATAAAAATATCTTTGAGACTGCTTTTCTCTTTGTTGAGTCCCAGCTGTTTTGTGTTATGTAGCTGTATTGGTGTTGAGGAGAAGCTATCATTAATAACTATTTCCTACTTGGTTATGTCTTTTATCCACCATCCTATGCCTTGCATAATCCATTTCCTCTCTGTAGAATTGTGATTGGATTTCAGCTACAGCAAAGATAATTTAACCCACTGAATTATTTAAACACCTGGTTGCTAAAATAAGTAGAGCTACACTGAGCTGTTAACAAATACTTTTATTTGATATCTGTAAAATTTATTTATTTTCTATGTTTTTATACAATCTCTTACATACCCAGAAGTCTGTAAAGAAAAAGCTAAGAAAAAAGCTTATAGGTGTATAAATGCAAACATCTATAAATCTAAAATAGATATTTTAACTAATCTTTGAGAAGAAACAAGAGTAAGCTTATCACTGTAAATGTATCCAGCTGTAATTTAAAAAGGACTCCCAATGTCCTTTAAGCCCTAGTGAATTGCTGTTCATTTTTGCTGATTTGATTATATATTATATATCATATAATAATGTACTATCATATCATACCTGTTATATATTTTACATTTAAAATATGACTACCTTAGGATAGAAAAAGCATCCAATGATTTTTAAAAAACATAATGCCATATTTTTAAGAATCTTATTATTATATATTAAACGTACTGAGTAGTTTTTATAGCCTTTTAATATAGATGCTATAATAATTTTTTTAATTGTGCATAAATTTAAATAGTATATTAAAGTACAAAATTGGAAGAGCCTAACTCTGAAGAGCAATGAGTATCTACTGTGTGTGTGTGTGTGTGTGTGTGTAAGATAATGTACCCTCCAAACAAGGGAAATATGAAGGATTGGGAAGTACATTTGAAATATGTTATTCTAAAGTGAATAAAAATGTTCCTATTTATTTCTGGTTTAATCACTTATGTGCCTATGTAGTAGATAACACTCTTTCTCATGTGTCATTCATTTATTTTACTTCAGTATTCTCTCCCAAGTTATATTTCCAGTAACCAAATAAAACATATATTAAAATTGACCATAAGGCCCAACATATAAAAACATAGTTATATATATAATTTTAAAATGGAGATGTTGCAGTCTTTATCACTTTAAATTTATAACCTACTAGAAGTGATGGCGTATAACTGGAAAACATTCTCTGATCTTTTTCCACTAAAGGAACATATATTGCAGGACAGCAGTATGCCACTTAAGCGTTCATTTCACCAAAGTCTGATTAAATAAGTGTTAATATCTTTTACATTCAAAGGAGAAGAAGGAGGCAAGTAAGGAAAATCATAGGTTTAGGTGAGGGAAAAATGTTTTTGTACATTTCTTTTCTACAGAGAAATTGTATGAAACTTTTGTTTTGGTTACACAATTAGAAAAAAACATTCAATTCATTTTTGTTATCATGCTGTATAAAACCTGCTTCATTTTACTACTTTATAATTTTATGGATGAATTAATAGAAAATTTTAAATTAGCCTAATCTATTTTCAGGAATTTTTTTAAGTGCTGTTTCTTTTCCAAGGTAGATTGTGAGTTTTCACAGCTCTCTGCTCTGTTCTTCCATAAGCCATATTTGAATTCACTTCTGTGTTCTATTTCTCTGAATGCTTTCATCAGTTCAGTGCTTGATACAGATGAACAGCCCTGACATTTACAGCAGAAGAGTTTGAATACCATGCACTTGGCATTCAGAATTACATTTTCCACCTGGAAATCCCTGACCTTAACATCTTTCTAAGCATTAAACCATTTGCATTTAAAATTATATCAGAAAGCAATATTTACTTCTTTGAATTCCATCCTATTTTCTAAAAGTATGAACTAGGCTAGATCTGATGAGAGAAATATTTTATTTAAATAATTATTTAAACACAGATTTATTGTGGTTCAAGCAGCAAAAATCCCTTTTCATTTAATTCCACACTTGCTATGATATTCCTATTTTTCAAGCCAATGTATAATTGTATAATGCATAATTACAATCATGAACATGTTAGGGTCACTCATTCTTTTAGAACTATGCATGTCTGAATAGTCACTCAAATTTTCAAAATTAAAGGACCTTTTATTTCTCAAAAAGTTCAACATTATATTTCATTAGATGGTAGCACTTGATTTTACATGTGATAACAAATGCTGTTTAATTTTCTGTTTAAAAATTATTTAAGAGATCCAATTTTGTAGGAAGTAATATATCCTGTTCATTATGTAAAATGAATAGCTTTAATTTTCCAAAGATAGTTACTTCATTTGTTATGAAATTTATAGTTTATCAAAGTTATGCTTTTATCTAAGAAAATATAAAAAGTAAGGCTAAGAAAAAAATAAAGGAAGTTTTTCTCCCAGCTGTCCCACGTTTCTTCCTATACCGCAAGAATACAAGGGATTTGTCCAATGAAGTACAGAGTAAGGTAATGTTTATGGCTATTTTTATTTAGAATTACTGAATGTATTTTAGTACATAAACCAAATACATATAATATACAAATGCATTTTATTTAGAACTACCAAATGTATTCAAATAAAATTAAAAAGCATATTCAAAATCAAGATAAGATTTTTTTTAAATTTATTCATGTCATCTCCATCCTTCACTGAAGGGAAAGAGAGCATATTGTACAGTGGTATGTTTGTAAAACATTGCATTATTTTTCTGCTGGGCTGGTAATATTTTATTCTTAATATTTTCAGGAATTTAGAGAAGTGCTTACATATTGATTTAGACCCTCTATAGTAAATTAAGATTCTTATGTTCAGAATTCAAATATAGTTAAAAGTTTATCATGATTAATAATAAAATAATTTCACTCAAATCCTATTCCTTTGCCTAAAGGGTCCCAAGGTAGTAGCAGAAAGGTAGGAAACCCAGATGGCTATTTCTTTGTTAAGTTTCTCTATAGCCAGGGGCCTGGCTGTCTAAAGCAGTGGTCACCTGGGAACTTGTTAGAAATGCAAACTGTTAGGCCCCACATGATTATGATGCATGATAAATTGGGAAAATCACTGGCCCAGAGTCTGAGCAATTCCTATCTCTTGTCTCCCTGTTATCAATCTCCTATTTAGTATAAAATCTTTTTTAACACATTTACACCAATTGCACCTTACTTCTCAAAATAACTGTTCATCTTTCATAAAAAAAATAAACACAGCAAAAACTTTAAGGGCCTCAAAAATTAACTTCTCTGTTTCATTTTCATATACATTTATACAGTAGTTCTCATTTGTTTTCTATTACTTCAGAACACTAGTACTGATTCATGGACTGTCCTTTTTTTCTTTTTTTCTTTTTTTTGCATGAGCAGGCACCGGGAATCAAACCGGGTCTCCAGCATGGCAGGTGAGAACTCTGCCTGCTAAACTGCCATGGCCAGCCCGTGGACTGTACTTTTTGCTTGTAAAGAAAGAAATGTAAATAATTTTTTTTATTTATATATTCTTAGGTTCAGACGCTGACACTGCCACTTACTAGCTCTCTGCTCTTTGGTAGTTATAAAGCTCCCCTATTTGTTCTTACCACAACTACAGAAAGACAATAATGATATCCAGGGAGTATTGCAAAGATTAAATGAAGAATTTCTAGTAAAGTGTTTAGAATGATGTAAGCAATCAACAAACATTCATTCCCTCTCCTGTTTTCCTACCCATAATTTCTAATTTTTCTTGCAAATAGTGTCGCAATGTTTAATTATAATTTTAAGACACTTTATAAAAAGGTGTAGCTTTGTCTCAGCTGCTGATTAAGTATAAACTATGCCCCCGTATTGCCCTCTGAATATTTAGCCCTTGATAAATTGTTCCTATTTCCTCCAATTAAAATTGTCCATGCATGTGCAATTCTGACTGTTTTGTCTTTCTTCAGAGGTAACAAGAACTTTGAAAGCAGAAAGCATCATTAACTTCTTTCTTTAATCCTACATTATCTCCTAGAAAGTTATGCCAACAGAAGGCACTTATTTATGGCAGACCACCTAGTCTTATCTCTGTGACACCCTTTTCACCCTGAAAGAAGAAAAATTACTTAGGCAATTTCCATATTTGTCCATCATTTAGTTCTGCATTAATATCTCCAAATGCTAATAAATTTTACTTACTGAATTTTCAATATTAGTCACTTTCTTTTTCTGCTACCACAAATGTCTAAGTTCTTTTTCTTTTTACTATGGCTTAAGTTCTAGTATATAGGGTGGAAAATATTTACCAAGGATACTTATATTTTTCCAGTGTCCTATCAAATCGAAAAAACTGCCATTAAAACTTATTTATTGCCTATCACATATATCTGAAAGCATTCAACTATTCTGCAATTTTCTGGACATAATTTATTTTATGTATTCAATCACTGAGTAATCTGACTTTCATTTTACTTTTTTAGTTCCAACTAAGGTCAAACAAGTACTGTTGACCTTAAAACTAAAGCAGTTTTCTGTTTCATATTTTCTAATAACAACCATTTTATTTCCTTTAAGGCCATCTTTGCGGCTTAGTTTCACACCTATTTTCAGTTATCTTTCATATACAGGAAAGCAAAAATTGAATGAGTATGAAAGACACAAAAAAAGGTATGATTTTGCTTTTTCTTGAACTTCATAACCAGGAATACAATTTAATATTTTGTAATTTTAATAAAAATATTACGAAGAAAGGAATTGATAAATCTTGTTAATGCTATTATTAAATACTTGTTATTTTTTTAAAAAATGCCTGTATATGTATAATCAAGAATAGATTCCAAGGAATTGTTTTAATGATTTTTAAATAATAAAATATTAATGAACTATCTGTACTTCTAATTAAAAAACATGGATGGGTTATTGGAAGTTTTGATTCCTAATCACAGTATAACAATGGAGATTTATTATAAATTAAACAATATTAATTAATATTAAAGACTTTCACTGGGAAAAATGCTTTATGCATACAGATTCAACTTATTAGAAAATAGACTCATTTTTCATAAATGTAATACTTTCATTATTGAAACCCCAAAATCTCGTTTTTTGGTGTTTCTTAAATCTTAAGCATTTTCAATGGTTAGACACAAGACACTGGTATTAAATATTTCTGCTGAAAATCAATACAACCCTATAGAGGAATTTGAAAATTATAAATTTCTTGAAAAATCTAAATTGTACTTTTATGGTGCATAAGAGATATATTTCTTGTTTTAAGATCAATGGTAAACTGTTTATATTATACTCACATTTATACACGAATTTCATGCTTACAATTACAAAAGGCAAAAAAGCACAATCTAAGCAACAGCATTAATCAATTACATTAGATAGTTAATACTGTTGTCCCTGTTCCTAACTTTCTAAATCCAGAAGAAAATTGTAAATGCTATTCTGCACATGGGCTGCACGTTTAGAAGCTGGAGACCATGAGTAGCTCTGCACATGGCTGGGTTTGTACAGAACTCAACTGGGACTCCATTGTGTTCCTGGCCAAATCAGCTAGAAGGACATTTTCCATGGCTGTTTGAGTTTTACTGCTACTGAGAAAACAACTCCTTAGGGTTTCAAAACCAGAATTCATGGCCCGAATTTCTGGACTGTTCAACTGAGTAGGTAGGTTTTTAGTGAAAATCTCTTCTGTTTGGGTTTCTATGTCAGATGAATCATTGCACATGGGAAAGCAGTAGTGTTTCAGGATACTGCCCAGTGGCCGATGAGGCATACTGTCTAAAAAGAAGTTTAAGTCTGTCTGTGTCTGTGTATCAAACATTTCTTGGCCTAAGAAGTTAGCACTTCCCCTACAACTGTAGGACTGAGTAGAGGTGTCTGCAAGTAGAATATCAGTTTGGGTATTTACTTCTAGGGATTCCAAGATTGGTTCAGTATTCATATTGCCAAGTTCACTCTTCCATTTCAGTTTGGATATTTGAGGCTTAAAAGAACAATTCAGAATCAAAATCTATTCTGGGATTCTGGGTTGGGACAGATGGGAAGTGTGTGTCAGATCCAGTGTTTGTCAGACTGCAATTATCCAGTGTCTGACTCTGCAGGTTATTTCATAAGACATTTTCTAAATCACTTAATAAATCTGTAGTTTGGGCCTGATTGTCTGTCATGTTCTGTGAAGGAAGTGTACTCTTCTATTCATTAAAGTTTATAATTGGTGCAGATTTCTTAATATCTTGATTTAAAGTCTTAGGGTCATACTACGGTAACAAACCATGAATTATAGTCTTTGCTGCCAAGCTGTTGTTTATAATAATGTCTGTAGAAACCCTGCATGATGAATGGACATTCTCAAATATGTCTTCACACATTACTGCTTGGCCCATGTGTACTGGGTCATCTGTGGAACTTTGCACTGCACTGGATTGGGTTTCTCTGGAGACCCCACCTGACTGAAAACAAGCATCTAAATGTTCATCAGTCTGAGCGGCTATAGATGGAGTTATTTTACAACTGAGTACAGTGTTTGAGTCTGCACACTAATGGGAAATGAAATTTGAGAACCAAATGTCAAATCAGTTTGAAGACAAAAGGATACAGAGAAGTCTGGGGAAGCCCACTGTGCAGAAGGCATGAAGCTTGGTGAGGCATAGGAGAGATGTGACTGCATGGTGATGGAAGAAAAGCTGTTCTTCTGACATAGTTCCCTAATTATCATAAAGTAGCATGTGAGCTTTTACCCAAGTTTATTTGAACACCTGTAGTAATTGGTTCAACAGTGTCAGGACTCACAATTTTTCAGAGAGGTAGGCTCTCCTTAAGAGACCAAACCTCAGAATCTAGGTGAAAGATTAGGGTTTCAATGGACAAGGAAAGTGAAGTGAATAGCTTCTGGTAGACTCTTGATGATCAACACGGGGCCATCGACACAAAGACAGGCATAGGAGAAAACTGAGTAACAGGCAGTTGAACTCAAGCCACTTTGGGCTTTGGTAGAAACAACTTGTGAGGATATAGTGGAGGAGTTGTAAGAGTCCATTGTTTGGCCTTAGGGTCTACAAGAGTCTTCAAAGGAAGCCACTAGCTTTATTCCTAAAGCTTCTAGTTCTTGAGTGTCTAGACTGGAGCTTGGTTTATCGGTTACCAACTTGGTGGTCTTTTCTAACAATTGCTTGGTCATGGAGTTCTCTATTTTCCTTTCCATTTCCCTGTGCTCAGCAGGGATCTCTTGGCTAGTTTAGTAAATGTGTGACTTCAGAGAAATTCTTCTGGCATAAGGGTAGCCACTTATGCATTGGAAGATCCTGCCACAATTGTCCATATCATCCATTTGGTACCGTAAGAATTGCTGCACTTACTACATTTCTACTTTTTTCAGCATGCATTAAAGTGTGCTTTTGTAAGAAAGAATTGAGAAAATGGTCTATCAGGTCTCTAGAACATTCTTCAATTGAACAACAGAATTTTTGTGTGGCTTTTAAGTCCTTCCTTATAGTTGGAATTACTCTGCCATTCTACTGGTGGTTTCTCTTGAGCCAGATGCACGTTTAGTGGGGGGGGCTGTTGGGCAGGATCTTGCCACAGCCCTGGGACAGACTGGGCCTGCGACGGTTTCTCATCTGCTGCCGGATCAGATCCCCAGCAGGCAGCGTGGTAGCTGCGGGTTGCTCCCTGTAGCCACAGGCCACTACCAGTTGCCCCTCAGCTGTCCCAGGGGACCCCAATGGTGGTGGCCAGTGGAGGTGGCCTTGATGTCTCCCCTGCCGCCACCACCTCAGAGGCTTCCCTGGCTCCCACAGGGCAGCAGGGCTGAGCCAAGAGATACATTTGTAAAATAACATAAGAATTGCTGTCCATAAATACAGGATTTAGACTTAAACAGAAACAACTAATATTCATGTGTCTACCACCTAAACTCATGTTTTCTACAACTTAATTATATTGAGCTGGAAATTATATATTGTAGATAGTCTAACCATTTACTGTTTGTACAGATGTATGCAGAATGCCAATGAAAATATGATCTATCTAGAGCATCACAAACCAATACAGTAGCTTAAAGACATTTGGGCTATGAACGTATTGTTTCCTTATTTTGAACTTAGATGTATTGTAGTTTAAAATACACACCAGATTAGTGCAGAAACAAAGAATATAAAATATTAAATTAAGAATTTTATGCTGATTATATGTTGAAATTATATTTGGAATATTTTAGTTAAATAAAATGCATGATTAAAGCTAATAGTGACTGTCTTATGTGCTTAAAGGAAAACTTAAATATATATATTTATATATATATATAATATATCACATCTGTGGCTTGGATTATTTTTCTATTGAACAGTACTGTTCTAAAATGTTGGCTTCCAAAAAAGAGCACACGTTTTTTAGCTTTTCTATTTACTTAAATATTTTTTTCCAATTTTAACACATTAAAAGACATGATTTATGGGATAGAGTTCTTGGGATTTTATCAAGTACATACATTCTTTTATTCCTCATGAATCAAGATTCAGAACATTTCTATCAACTCCCAATTTCCCTTATGCAGGCTATTATTAGTAAACATCTTTCACCAGTACAACCTCTGACAGTCACTGATTTCCTATCCATATTCTTTTGCCCTTTGTAGAATGTCATATAAATGAAATTTAAAAAAAAATTTTGAATATGACGTCTACCCTATCAAAATCCATTTATATAAACCCATGTTATATTTTTGCTAAAAAACATTTGTAAAAAAGTTTTTGTGTTAAAATAAATCTTCATTTCTCTTGGGTAAATATCCAGTGGTGGGATTACTAGATCATATGGTAATTATTTGATCATATGGTAAGGGCTTATATTTTTAAGAAGCCTCCAAGCAATTTTTCAAATTAGTGATTTTGCATTCTCGGTAGCTATATATGAAAATTCTGTTGGCTCTGCATCCTCACCAGCACTTTGTATTGCCATTTTTTCCTTTTCTTTTCTTTTTATATGCTGTATGTCAGGGATCACATTTCCTTTTTTTTTTTAACCATGTGAGTATCTCATTAATGTAGCAACATTTGTTGAATTTTTATTTGGTTGTTTTTGTTTGTTTGTTTGCTTGTTTGTTTTTTAGGGGAAGTGCATGGGCTGGGAATCATACCTGGGTCTCCTGCATGGCAGGTGAGAATTCTACCACTGAACTACCCTTGCACCTCATCATATTTTTTTTAATTTTATACATTCTAATAGGTGTGCAGTGGCATCCCGTTTGGTTTTAACTTGAATATCTTTAAAGACAAATAGTATTGAACATCTTTTTTAGAGCTTATCTTGTATCCATACATCTTCATTGCTGAAGTGCTGTTCGAATTATCTGCCCATTTTTACTTTAGGTTGTTTGTTTTATTATTGAGTATTGAGCTTTTCATATAATCTGGATACAATCTTTCTTCAGGAAAATGATTTACCAATAGTTTTTCCAGTCTGTGGCTTATTTTCTTATTCTTTTAACTACAAAACATTATTTTATGTTTTATAATATACAATATGTCAACATTTTTATTCTCTGATGAATCATATTTTTGGTATTTGTTACTATATCTAAAAACTTTGCCAGATCCAAGGTCACAAAGATCCAGTCTTCTGTTTTCTTCTAGAATTTGTGCAGTTTCAAGATTAAAACTTAAGTCTATGATCCATTTGGAGTTCATTTTTGAATCAGATGTGAGCTCTAGGTCGAGGCTCATTATTTCATCTATGAACATCAAATTATTTCAGCACGATTTGCTAATAATTGATTATATATGAGTAGGTCTATATCTGGACCTTCACTTTAAATTTCTCTAGGACTTTTTTCTTTCACTAATAACACAGTCTTTATTAGTGTAGCATTATAGTGAGTTCTGAAATCCAACAGTGTGCATCTTCTGCCTTTTATCTTCTTTTAAAAAAAATGTTTTGACGATTCAAGTTCAATTTCCTCATGCATTTTAATATCAGCTTGCCAATAACCACAAAAATTACTCCTGTAATTTTAATTGGAATTAGGCTGAATCAACTTGTAGAGGATTGACAGTGTAACAAAATCAAATTATTTAATAGATTGGCACAATAAATCTCTTCATTTACTTAGGCTCTCACTGATTTCTTTCAGGATTTTGTAATTGTAAACATGCTGATCCTGTATATATTTTGAATTTAATATTTAATACTTTATACATTTGGTATCATTTTAAATGGGATTGCTGTTTTAATCTAATTTCAAAGTCCAATTAACCATTGATTCTTGTATATTATCAAGTGTCAACTTAGAATTGTATACACGGTAAAGTATATACCTCAAAAACACAGATAGAATAAAATATTTTCAGATAAATGAAGCTGAGAAAATTCATCACTGGATGAACTGCCCTAATACATATGATAAGGCACAATATCTCAGATGAAAGATAATGATATATATGTAAAATAATATCTATAGGATAAAAAATGAAGTAGAATTGGTAAATATGTAGGTAAATATTTTGGATATAGATTTTTTCTCAATTTCTTTAAACCATAAACGGTTTAAAGCAAAAATGATAACACTGTTTTAAGGGGTTTGTAACTTATATAGAAATAAAATGTATGACAACAATAACACAATAAGGGGATAAATTGAACTGTTTTTTAAGTTTGAAATGTTTATTGTTGCAAAGCCCTAACATGAAATCTACAGCTTAAATGCACATATTAGAAAAAAGAAAAAAACTAAAAAGAAACTTCCAAATCTTCCACCTATCAAAGGTAAAAAAGAAAAAAAGTGCATTTATACTCAAAAATAAGAAAACAATAAATGAACAAAGATAAGAACAGAAGTGAATACATATAATATGGAAAATAATGAAGATAATCAATCAACAAAGGCAAAAAATTAATTCTTTAAGAGGTTTTATTTAATTCATAAACCCATATCTAGAATGATCAGGCAGAGAAGTGGAGAGAGGGAGAAATAAGAAGGGACATCACTATAGATCCATAGGCATTGAAGGATAATGAAAGAATGCCATCAAAAGTATTATGTTTGTCTCACAATGAATTAGATATAATGAGTAAATTCATTAAAAACATAGATTATTAAACATGTCAATAAGAAATACAAGCTCTGAGTAACCCTTTATCTTTTTAAAAGCTTAAATTCATAAATAAAAGTCTTTCCATACAGGAAACTCGGTAAGTTGATGGTTTAACTCATGAATTATATAAAAATTGTAAGGAAGAAATGAAATAAATCCCAAACTCTTCAGAAAATAAACAAGGGAATTCTTACCAATGTATTTTATGAGGCCAGCATAAATCTGATACTAAATACTTATAATGTTATCATTTGTAAAGGAATTATAGACCAATATCACTCACATAGTTCTCAAACATTCTTAGTAAAAAATTAGAAAATTCTTAGTAAATAATTGGTAAAATATTATGAAGTCAAGTTGAGAAATAAAACAAGGGTAGCATGGACAAATGAGGTTCATCCCAGGAATTAAGATTGATAAAATATTTGTAACAATGCAATTCACTGGATAACAGAATAATGAAAAAACTTATAATTATCTCAAACTGTAGCATAAAAAGCATATGATCAATTTTAACACTAATTTATGATAAAAATTTCTCAGCAAATAGGACTAAGAGGAATTTTCCTCAGTTTGATAATCTAAAATTAAAAAGGAACCATAGGGGCGGCTGCCGTGGCTCAGCAGGCAGAGCTCCGACCTGCCATGCTGGAGGTCTGGAGTTCGATCCCTGGTGCCTCCTGCCCATATGCAAATTTAAAAAAAAAAAAAGGAACCATAGGTAACACTATGTGTAATAATATAAAAACAAATGTTTGCACCCTAAGACTGGGAACAAGGTAAGAAAGTAAATTCACTCTTGCTTCTTCTATTTAACATTGTATATATAGAAAAAGGAAAAACAGATATAAAGTGGATAAATATTGGAAGGACAAAGGAAAATTGCATCTAGACAGAATGTGTGTCTTAATTTGCTAGGCTCCTACAACAAACACAAAAGATTATGTGGTTAAACAATAGAAGTTTTAGTTTTGGAGCTCTAAAATCCAAAATCAAGGTGTCAGCAGGGCCATGCTTTCTTTGAAGGCTGTAGCGCTCTCGTGGTGGTTTACCAGTTATCTGTAATTCAATCTCCACCTGTATTACATAACTGCCTCTCTTCACATCTGCCTCCTACTAACACTGCACCCAAATTTCCTCTGTTTCTAAGGACTCCAGTCATATTGGATTAAGGCCCACCCTGACCCAGTTTAATGGCTTCACTTAACTAATAACATCTTCAAAGATCCTATTTACAAAGTGTTCACAACCATAGGACAGAGGTTTAGTCCTTGACCATGTCTTTTCGGGGAACATGATTCAATCTATAATATTTTGCCCTCTGGGTTCCACCCCACTCCCACCCCCACATAGGCACTAATCAAGACTCACTGGAATGGGTGGAGTCACACCTACGTCTAATCAAAGGTCATACCCACAATTGTGTATGTCACACTTCTGTGGAGATAATCCAATCAAAAGTTTCTCACCTACAGTATTGAATCAGGATTAAAAGAAATGGTTGCTCCCACAGGATTGGGTTAGGATTAAAACATGGCTTTTCTGGAGTACATAATAGATTCAAACCAGCACACATGGTTCTGCCATTGGGGGTCATTCTTCCTTCATTTCATCCAATTTCTGCTACCTTCAGTCCTTTCAGATAAAAAGATCTCCCATATATCTTTCCTGGATATTTGAATATCCATTCCTGACTTACTCTTAGGTGTTTGATTGTAACTGTGGGTCAGATGCCTAATCCTCCTAGCAAATGCCTGTTCAGCCACAGCCTTGCATGTAGCCCATTCTCTACCAACTCACCTCCCAGGAACTCAAGGAAGCCTCAATAGGGCTGCTATGGCCTTGTTCTCAAAGCATAATATCTGGATAGGTTGAAGATTTTCCAAATCAGGTGCTGGTTCCTTTACATTTAACAATCCAATTCTCAATTTATCTCTTTCTTCTCATATTTTTCTATATGTGGAAAGCAGAAACTAGGTGGCACTGTTGACAGTTTACTTGGAAACGTTCTCAGCTAAATACCCAAGTCCACTGCTTGTAAATTCTGCCTTCTATTGGACACCAGATAGAATTCACTACATTCTCTGACACTTTATAATAAAAATCACCTTTCCTCTAGTTTCTAGTAACGCCTTAATCGTTTCCTCCTAATGCCTCACTAAGAACACCTTTAATGTCCATATTCCTATCAACATTCTCTTCAAAGTAATCAAGGTTGTTGTCTTTTTTTTTCCTAGAGAAGTCCTAAAAATTCTACCCTCTATCCATTACCGAATCACAAAGCCACATCCATATTTATAGTTTTTTTGTTTGTTTTTAAGCAGCACCACATTTCTTGTATCGCTGTCTTAAGTTTGCCTGGGCTTCTATAAGAAATACCATAGACATGTTGTCCTAAAAAAAACAGCTATTTTTTGTAACATGGTTTTGTAGGCTAGGATTCCGAAGTCAAGAGATTGGCTATATTATGTTTTCTCTGAAGTCTGAGGTGTTCTAGTGTTCGTTTACCAGCAATCCATAACTCAATCTCTACCTCTACCACATGGCCATCTATCTTCTTCTGTCACCCACCACTTTGTTCAAATGTATTTTGCTTATAAGGACTCTAGTCATGCTGGATTAAGTCACATTCTGATTTAGTTTGGCCTCACTTTTACTGATAACAATTTTAAAGGTTTTATTTTAAATGGGTTCACAGTCACAGGACCAGAGATTAGGAATTAAACATGTCTTTCTGAGGGATATGACTCAATCTGTAACCGCATGATTGTGTGTGTAACTTAATCCCAAGGAAAACACATACATACCATTGTATAATAAAGAACTTGGCTGTTCTTTGTCCCAGGTACCTTGTAAATATCCTCTACATCTATGGAATTTACCATGATAGGATTTTCTTCTATCATTCATAATAAATCCCAACTACACTTGATACTTTACGCTAACGAGATGACTCAGGGTGAAATTGTCCTACCAGTAGTACTAGAGCGGTGGGGCTGGCCATGCTAGAAAGGCCAACAATGCTTTTAGGGGGTTGGAAAAAATATTGGAGAGGAGAAATAGGACTGGAGATTGAGTTCAACAACATGAGCATGGATTCTACCAATCATGCATACCAAATGAAACTCCATTAAAAGCTATAAATATCAAAGCTCAGATCACTTCCCTAATTGGATTGGAGACCTTCCTAGTTCTCACCCTTTGTGTCTCTTCTTTGGTGATTTTGATTGGTATCCTTTTTTTTTTTGCTATAATAAAAAAAAAGTAAACATAAGTATAGCACTTTTCTGAATTCTCCGAGTAATTCTGATGCATCATCAAATGTGAGAAGGTGGTGGGAATTCCTAAATTTGCAACCAGTTGGTCAGAAGCGTGAGGAGCCTGGAAACGCTGAACCTGCAGCTGATGTCTAAAGTAAGGGCAATCTGTGGAGCTTGTACTAAAACACATTAATTTTAACCTAACTCCACGTAGCTAGAGTCATAATTGCATTGAAGATAGGATCAGAAATTATTGCACATACACATAGACATCTACTTATATTAAAATGTACATTCAACAAGGTTCACAGAATATATAGTCAATATACAAAAATTGCTTTTCTGTATATTAAAAAAATTTGAAACAGAAATTTAAAAAGTACTATTTCCAATAGCAACAAAAATATGAATATTTACTGATAAATTTAAATTATTTGAAGTATCTGTACTCTTAAAAAATGGAGATGACATTAAGTTACTAGAATTGGAAGTTTTTATAATATGAATATATTAATTCTCTTTAAATTAATTTATGTATGCAAAAACCCAAACAAAATAGTTTTAAGACATTGAGAAATAATTATAAAATTTATATGGATTGCCAGAGACAAAGAAGAGTCAAAATCAACTTAGAAGGGAAGAGTTAAGAGACACACTCTCTGATTTCAAAAGCTAAAATCACTACAACAATAGGTTAAAGGAGAAAACGTATGATATTATCCATAGATGCAGAAAAATCTTGATAAAAAGCTGAACATTAATTTCTGATAAAAACTCTCAGAAAACTGGGAATAGAAGGAAATTTCCTATATCTGATAAAGGGTCTCCACAACAAAGCATAGAAGAGTGAATTCTTTTTTCCCAAGTTCAAGAAGAGGGTAGGTATGTCAGTTCTCACTATTTCTGTTCACCATTTGTACTGGAGATCCTAAAACATGCAATAAGGAAAGAAAAAAAAAAAGGCCTACAAATTAGAAGTAAAATATAATAGCAATTCTGTTTTCAGAAGACATGATTGTCTATTTAGCAAATTGCAAGAAATAAAAACAAGACTACTAAAACTATTTAATGGTTTAGCAGGATCACAGGACACATATAGATGAAGCAATCATATTTCTATTTGCTTACATGGAACAACTTGAAACTGAAATTAAATTGTATTATTTGTAATAGTATCAAAAACTTGGAAGACTTAGATACAATCTAATATAATAGGTATGAGATTTATATGCTAAAAATTATAAAGCATTAGCAAAAGGATAAAAGAAGACCTAAATAAATGGAACAATAAAATGTGTTTGTGCATTGAAATACTCAATATTGTTAAGATAACTGACAATTATTCCCAAATTGATTTACCATTTAAAAACAATTATGAACACTATTTTTTGGAGATAAACATTCTAAAATACATATGGAAACCCAAAACAATTTCAGAAAAAAACAAATTGTAAGGATTAATTTATAGAGCTGATTATGTCAGCTGATTGCCAGATTATTATGAAGTTACCATAATTGGTATATTTGGGAATTGAAGAAATGATAGATGTGAAGATGAGTGAACCAGAATAGTGTTCAGAAATAGAAAATAGACTCTCATATATATGGCCAATTCATTTTTGACAGAGATTTAAAGGGAATTCAATGGAGAAAAGTAAGTGGGATTACTGGTTCTTATGATAAGGGTATATTTGACTTTACAAGAAACTGCTAAATACATTTTCACTCTGACATAGCTATTTGCATTCAAACCAGCAATCTATGAGAGATCTATTTGTTCTGAGACATTTATAATACTAGCCACTGTCAGTATTTTGTTTGTTTGTTTTTTTTGTTGTTCATTTTTACATTTATAAGGGATAAATTAAAGTATCTCACTGCGGTTTCAATTTGTGTATCCTTAATGATAAAGACATTGAACGTCTTTTCTATATCTTCGTTGGTGTAATAATGTATGTTTTGATTGCTTTCCTTTTAATACATGTTGTTTGTTTCCTTGTTACAGAGTTTTGAGTATTCTTTATATGTGAGAGGTACAAGCATTCTATTGTATATATTATTTGAAAATATTTTCTCCCAGACTGATATTTTTAAAATATTCTTAACTTTATCTTTTGAAGAGCCAACATTTTAATTGATGAAGCCCAGTTTATCTTTTCCTTTTTTCTTGGAGGCATCCTGCTTTAGATTTTGTATATAAGGAATCATGGCTCAGCCCAAAGTCACAAAGATTGTCTCCTGTGCTTTTTCTAAGTTTTCAAATGACTTACAAAAATCAGAGACAAGATTAGCCTCTCAACCTCTAGGTTCAGCTTCCAGAAAGAAAAAAACAAAAAAAAGAAAACACTTTAGCCCACAGAACTCCACTGCTTCTGTTAATAGTACCAGGCTTTCTACTTTGCAGTTACAAGGAAGGAAGGAAGAAAGGAAGGAAAGGAGGGAGGCAGGGAGAGAGGGAGGGAGGGAGGGAGGAAGGAAGGAAGGAAGGAAGGAAGGAAGGAAGGAAGGAAGGAAGGAAGGAAGGAAGGAAGGAAGGAAGGAAGGATGGATCATCAAACTCATAGGTCAGAAAAGTGCAAATTAGACATGCAATCATGTATATATTCATCAAATTGGGGAACTATAAAAGAGTGATTATAATCATTGTTGTCAAAGATTCTGTGAAAAAGGTTTATATTGCTGGTGGGATGTGAATTACTAGAGCTTTATTTATTTCTAAGGTAATCAGGAAGCATTTATTAAAATTAAAACTGCACACATTTTCACTCATCAATTGCATACCTAGAAATCTATTCTATAGAGACAAAGTCATCCGTAACACTATAAGAATATATGAAATACATGTTTATTGCAGCACTAATTATAGAGGCAAAAAGTGTCCACAAAATTAACGACTATGGATTGGAGAAAGTTGGATCAATTAGAGTGTATCTATACTATTGATTAATATGTCACCATTAAATAGAATGTATTAGAATTACACCAGTTGACTTGGAGTTATTTCCATGAGGTACTATTAAATGAGAAAAGATTCAATGAAGTGTGAATAATGTGATTCCATTCTTAATCAAACTGAAGGAAAGGAGAAATCCCTTTCTCTGTGTATTTGTATATAGTCAAGTGGGGAGTGAGGAAAGATGCTAGATTGCTAATTAATGCTTATTAGAGGTAAAGAGGACAGAGAAGCAGAAGAAAGGAAAAATAAATAAATAAAAAGGAAATAGATTGCACTATGTTCAGTCATATATAATTTGGATAGATACAAATTGCCATTGTTTCAAGAATCCACTTACTATATGGACAAAATGCTCTGTAATTTTGTATTTTTAAGGAAAAATATATAGAAAAAATGAATGCCTTGGTATACAATAAAAAGAATCCTGACTATACATGTTGTTTGGGGGTACAGAATCCTTTATGTGATACAGTTCTTATCTCCTGGGCATGCTTAGATCCTGGAGTTATTCCTTTCTATGCATGGAGAGGTAATTATATGGTGTTCTGTTCATTAATGTCTTAAATTTGGATGATGAGTCTGGGAGCAACTAAGGCTCTTTAGATGCAACTCCTCTTCATCAAGAGACTTATAAACTAAAAAAGGCAAATTATGTTTCCCTACACACCCGAAATACAATAGTAAGGCAAGAACAGGATAACCTGTATATTGCAGCAATTGCATCAAACAGATAATTGCAATGATACACAAATTCTATGGTATATACTCATATAAGGCTTTTATAAAGCTAAAGAAGATTAATTGCCAGGAGTGAGGAATCTCAGACACACGAAAAAGTGGTCTCAGACTCCCAGGCACAAATCCTAGTGTTTTTTTTCAGTTGCAGAAAATGTGCTTTGTCTTTGAAAAGTAACTGCCAAAATACTTCTGAGATCCCTTAGTCGGGGGAGAGCCAAAGGCACAAATTTACTGAGGGTCTTTTATATCCCACCAGTAACATAGCTAAAACTCTGCTCGATAACCAGTTTAACCAGCTGGTGATGATTGGTGTATACATTTTCATCTTAATAAGTTAACAGTCTGCACCTCCCAAACAGGGAATTTGAAACTATAAACAGTAAATCATAATTCACTTGCTAGTAGATGTCATCCATATCTAGGCCAAAGGTAAGTACCTAAGCTCCTAAAATTTCTGATACAGCGATGAAGCTTACCACAGACCATACACAAGCTATCCCTATCCACTTTAATTCAAAAAAAAAAGAAGACAGTAGATGGAGCAGTCAAAAGTCCAGCAGATAGAAACAAATAAAAAAGTCCTGCAGAGCACAAATTTCCAGATCCACCCCCTTCCAGAGAGGGAATGAGTTTTCATTAGGGTCTGGCTTTGCTTCCTGAGGGTACTTCTCCATGACATTGTGTTCCGTTGATAGATGCTCATTCTCTTAGTTCTTCAAATCTTCCCTCTGAAATTCCCTATCTTTTCCTTAAGAAATGGTCCAGATTTATAGCATTTAAGTAGTTTCCTTGGCCCGTAAAAAAGTAAGGATCCCAGAAACCTTTTGTAATTCAATCAATTTCAATACCTTTTAGCCTAAGCTAGTGGCTTGTTTGTGTGTGTGTTGTTTTTGCTAATAGAAGTTTCATAAAATCTTTGAGGGCTTTCAATGTATTAGAAATTTTATTACCTCATTTGACAAAAGTCACACTCATAATTCTTTCCTAGATAGACTTTTCTCAATTTTGAGTGGCTTGTCAGATAGCTAAAAAACAATGTCCGTGATATTTTTCAAGCCAACTTTATCTATTTGATATGGTTGACTAGGCACTTCCTTAAATCTCTTGGTTCTTAAGGGTTTTAAAAACACATGCTTGATTTGATCTTCGGCCCCAGGCCTCATATCACTTGGGAAATGTAAAGGAGATTTGGATGAGAGACAGTTTTATTTTCCAATTCAGCAAATTTTGACTCCTCTATATCCCCCCTAAATTCTGCTTGCAAACTGGAGGATTCCTTCATCTTATCTGTCTCTTGAAGTTATTTATCATTCACAGTTAATAAAACCAAACTGAAACATAAAACATCCACTCTGATGACCTCCTTACTCAGATCCAAGCATTCATTAGGCACATTTATCTTTCAAGTTAAGACATATATTAAGGTTCTCCAGAGAAACAAAATGAAAAGGATATTATGTGTGTGTGAGATTATATATTTGCACATGATGTTTTATAGAAATATGTAGGTCTACCTCTATAGATAGAAGATTTATTATAAATAATTAGTTCATATGATTGTGGGCTGGCAAGTCTGAATTCCATAGCATAGGCTAGACTGGAAATGATGGTAAGAGTGATGTTGAAGTCTTCAATCTAAATTTCTAGGGCTGGAAACTCAGTAAGGAGTGGAGGGTATCGTCTTAACTCAGTAAGGAGTGGAGGGTATCGTAGAATTCCTTTTGATCTTTGGAACTCTCAGTTCTTGTTCTCAAGACTTCCAAATGATTGGATATGAACATTATATCCTAGCCAAACTAAGACAAAATTAATTATCACACCACATGCATCATTTCAGCTATTTTTATCACTAATGTATAGCATGAGCAGGCAGAGGTAAAGGCATAGAAGAATGTATCAGCAAAGACTGAGCAAACAGCAACCCGACAGATAGCAGAGGATGGAAAAGCAGTGAAGTAGGACATTTCAACAGCAGGTTGGAAAATGTGACGCCTTACAACTTCTTCTAAAGGCAACACCACATGTTTCAAATTTTTGTCACAGCAGCATCCCACTTTCCTATACAGGTACCAATTTCTATGTGATTTAGCTTTCAAAACTTAGCGACTTGAAACAAAACTATTTATTTAGCACAAAATTCTGCAGTTGATATATTATTCTGATCTGGACCAAATTCAGCTCATCTGAGCTGGCTGGCTCATATATCTGCTGGTGGTTGTTGGATTGGTTGAGAGCCAACTTGTCCTGTATGACTTCACTCCCAAGTGTGGAATTTGGCTGGGGTGATGAGGACAATTGCACCCTGTGCTACTCATCATGCAGTGGGCCAATCTGAGCATCTTTACATTATAATTGGGTCCCAAAGCAGCAACAGAGGTATTTGCAAGCCTTTGGAGGCCTAAATTCAGAACTTGCTGATAATATTACTATTGTCTCCTCAGATTCTAATGGTCAGAACAAGTGACAAGGCCAACACAGGGAGGAGAATTAAACACCACATCTTGCTGGAAGGGACTGAAGCATCTTATTGCCAATTTTTTTTTTTTCAATCACAGCACTGATCAAAGTAAACCCTAGCTTTTGGCTCAACCTGATATACTTGGGCTGGTATACCTAGAATTTACCTGTCTTGCCTGATATAGGCTTTTCCTTAATAAGCTATGTCAAACAAAATTTGTATTAGATATTACCATCTCCATTCTCATGTAAGAAAAAGAGAAGTTTTTGAAGGAACACTGTAAAGAAAGACTTAGGATTGAAAATAAAGCACATCATTTTTTGTTTATCGATACTTTAATTTATATGTTGTAAAATTCTTCTTAATGTGTTAGATGTATTAGATTAATTTATGTTAAATAATTCTACATAGCAAAGAAATATGCTCTATGCAATGCTTGATTAATGATTGAAGATGTGTGCTAGATAGATATACTGTTTTACTTATCCTGTACTGATTTGAGCCTTCTACAACGCTTGAGGTGAAAGATGATGTGATACCTCAAACTAGACAGTAGTAGCACAGGGTGATATTACACCTCAGAACAGTCCAATGGTTAGGAGCCAATGGCATGATTAGTGATCTAAATTCCATGTAACAACTTTTGAATGGTTACTGTGCAGAACATAAGACAATGTGAATACATAGGGCAAAAGTTGTGATTCAATTGCAAAAGTGATTAAAATACTTTTTCTTCTCTGTCTTCACCCTCTCTTGCTACATAAAACTCCCTTTCAGGTTTCACAGACACCCACTGAACTGTTACATAGCTTCCATTAAATTTATTTTAATTATGCATTTGGAAACAATGCAGATTACTGTGTTTGTATTTTATTTTTTAGATTTACTCAGAAGTATCAAAAACTATCTAGTGATCAGAATTAGAACGTAGTATTTTATTTTAGATTATTGTCAGTATAATAAGGATTTTCAGTTATATATTGCTGTATATTACACAAAACAGTTTAATTCACAGGAGAAATATCTTTCTATTTATTAGTAATAAAAATTGGATGCAGTAATTAGACCAGCAGGATGCAACTATTAAAGGAAGTGCCAGAATTTATAACCCTTACCATTGAACAATACTACCTTTCCAGGGTTGACAGGTAATTTCATTTTACTCCCTTACTCCTCTATGTTGCATTTCAAAATACCTAAAAGACAGATTTTTATTTATTTTATTTAAATCTAGAGAAATAATTTTTTTGTTTATTTATTGCAGATGCAGAAACCATATGTGCTACTTTTTGTGTACCCAAGGTAAAAGAATGTTTGTCTTTGTGGAAAGGTAAATTATAAATATAAATATAACTATTCAAATACATACATATAATATTACTTTCAAAAATCACCTTTAGAAAAGAAAAAATAAAAATAAATAAATTCACATGAACTCTGTAGAGAAAATGTAGGATTTTGAAAAGCTTCATTTAAGTCCTCTAAGCCTTCAAAGCTACTAAATAATATAATTTAAGAAATAGTTCCTGAAGTTGTAATGATTGATAGACATTAACAGGATACCAATTTATCCTAATGGTCAATAGTAGTGACCTGGACATCAGTCCAACACTCCAAATGACTGTGAAAGGGCAACTTTGAGTGAGATGTAAGTTTCTGGATTTTACTTAAAATAATTCCTATTCCTTACTCTGTACCTCTCTGTGCTATTAGTATTAACTAGTAATAAAATGTCAAAATATTAATGAATAGTTTTGTAAAAAATATTTCCTGTTGCTCATATTATCTTCTGTGACACAAATAAGATGGGACAACTAGCATCAATTCCTCACCCTATAATGAGAACAAAGTGAGAATAGGTCCCTAGGTATTGTTTCAAATTAAGAATAAGTTAATTTATTTAATCTGCAAGTATTGCTCATGTGGAATAAAAATAGACAGAAGAGCAAAGTATATTATATACCTGAGGCAAGAATACTCAGATACTTGTAGATATTTAAATTTAAAAGCAGCCTTACAAATCTCATTTTCTAGTATTTCATAAGTGATATACCTCTGAGAATCAGAGCAAAACGAATGAACCTTACCCAGAAGATCTGCATGTGCATATTCCAACCCAATTTGGCCAACAATTTCAATGACGTCATTTACTCCTTGAAGTCTACCTGTAGACCTCTACTAAGGGGCTTATAGAAGGAGAAATATCTGAATCAATCACATGCCTTAGTAAGTTTCCGAGGAAGCTGAAATCCAAGAACTTCAATATATTTTTGTTCATGACACAGGAAGCTTTAATACATGATTCGCAAAAATGTTTGCATTGCTTTGTGTATGTGATTTGATTTATGGTGGTATTATTTATAGTTTTTATTCTGCTAACAAGCTATAAGAACTGTAATTGGACATTCTTATTCACTTGCTGAAAATTACATATTCTATAGTGTAAAAACAAATATGAAAAATTTAAATGCAAAATGAATGATTTAATATTATCATGTCATCCATTAATCCTAGAGTAATGATTAGCCCAGCACAAAAGTGTCCTTCACAAAGAAATATTAGAGAAACTAATTAGGCTATGCTTGCTCTTATTAGAAAATAAATTCTGTGGCAGGATTTAAAAACAAAGTAGGACAGAGCAAAAGCTCATTAAAGCCTTGTTTAAAAATAAATAAAGATAGTTGCCCAAAAGTAAACCAACAAATTATTATTACAATATTTTGATAACATCATTTGCCAACATTTAACATTATCTGATTTGTGTTGAGTTAATCACCAAGCAAAAATGTAATACTTAATAAAGCTAATTATAAACAAGTACTCTGAATAATTGTATGAAATGTACAACATTTCAGAAAGCATTGACTGTCAGAATAGTTAAGATAGTTCTCTTGATTTTGCTTACCTGGTTCCCGGTCAGTAAATTACTCATAACTATAATTTAATTATTATAAAATACATTTATGTTCATTTCAATCATATAAGGAACAAAGAAATAAATACTGAAGAGTTCTTGAAAACACTCTCAGAATTGAACCATGTATTAAAAATTAGCATATAGGCTCTGCTGCTACTCTGAGCTAATTACCAGTGTCATTTCCATAATTATGTACCATATTCATTTCACAGAGCAAAACTTAGGATGGAAATAACATAATTTAACATACCCACTTAAGTAAACTGTAGAGTTGAAAGTGTACATGAATAAATTTCAAGGTATATGAGTTCTTGGATGAGCAGTGTCACAAAATGTCTGGGAAGAAAGCATTAATATCATCAAATTAGATATTTTAAACGACCATAAGCCCATGGCTTTGCATAAATCTTTATTTAAATTCAAAACAGCTAAATATAATTAATGCAAATTTCTCTGCTCTGGAATCTGTGATTAGGTAGACACAAACTAAGTTTAATTTTACCCTATCAAGGAAAGATTCATTTAAATATAAGCATTATAGTCTGTTTTTGAAAAACAATCCGTACTTATTTTACAGGACACATTTTTTAAAGAACTGTTTTAGGCATGATGGCTGACTGTCCACGTGACTGAGAAAGAAATGAAAAGAATAGATTTAGCACGTTCTTCAGAACTTGCTGTGATTGTTCAGAACGAAGATTTCTTGAGCTGGGATAATAGGAGTGTAAATTCTAAGGAGAAAAAGCAACGTATTTTACATATATTATCATTTAATCCTTAAATAAACCTACTACATAGAAGTGAATATTGCTATTTCACAAATGAAAAAGAAAAAGCAGTCTTAAAGAGATCATATGATTTCGAAGATATGCAGCTAGGAAGTGCCACCTGGCACCTTCAGTTCCAAATCTGGTATTCTCCCAGCATACCACATGATGTAATTCTGCCACTTCAGTGAGCATTTACAATTTTTTCTGGATAACTGCTACTTAAAAATTAACAAAAATTAAGAGATCTTGCCAGAGATTCAGAAGGAAGCCAAAGAGGTTATTATAAATACTATATATATATATATATATAGTCAAATACAGTTTGATAATCCCCAACTCCCTTTCCTGCTCCCAACTCTCCACAATCCACCCTCCAGTCTCCAACACTGAAATCTAACTAAACCCTAACCTGGCCTCTGGAATCAACCTGAAAATTTTCAGGTTATATTTAATTCAGATTCCCTCTCCTCTATCTTCCAGGTCTGAATATCTGCCTCAACATCCCAGCCAGTTCCAAATCCCTTCGAGAGAGTGATCTCTTTCCTTCACAAGTAGACTTGGAATTCTGGCATGGACTCTCATCTCTGGTGCTCAGACACTGCTACCTGATGCTCGATCTCTCCAGGGCTGCCCCATTTATCTTACTCTCGGCATAATTCCTGCTTTCGGGTTCCCATTACTGTACTACAAACACCTGCAGAATATCTCCTGCCTACTAATCCTTGGAAATGTCCTGAAACTGGCAACTGCCTGACTGCTTGGGACTGGTCTTTTGTGGCCTTATGCTGGTAACTATATTTTCCAGATACCATGACTTTCTTCTGTCATTTGATGCTGAACTAGCCACATCTTGATGCACATTTAATGTCATACCAAATTATTTCTACTATGGTTGATTCTACACTTGTCTTATTTTTCCTCATAAAACATTCAAGTAAATTGCAATGAAAACAAAATTTTAGCTTAGAGGATAAAGGGTCATTGTCCATTGAAAATACAACTAGAGTTTATTAGTTTTTAGTTGAACATGAGTTAGATGACATAAGGTACTAATTTTGAATAATACTTTTTTGACATTTTGCTAATTTGGGAACTTTTGATAAACATAAATATTGTCATTTCTGACTGAGAACTAATGTAAAAATAACTGTCTCATTTACCTATAATTACTTTTCAATGCATCCTTAGGAGGGTTAAGTAACTTTCTGTTTTTTTTTACAAAAAAGCCTGGGTCAGGGCACTTTCTGTGCCTTACATTTTTGAAGCTATAAAATGCTGATATTCATAGGGTTATTGGTAGGATCAGTATAGCTCATATATGCATATGTAATTTTACTAATAAAGTCTTTATATATTGGGGGTGCAAGGGTAGCTCGGTGGTAGAATTTTCACCTGCCATGCGGGAGACCTGGGTTTGATTCCCAGCCCATCCACCTCCCAAACAAACAAATAAGCAAACAAACAAACAAATGAAAACCAACCAAAGGAAAAGTCAACAAATATGCTGCAATTAAGGGATACACACGTGGAAAAAGAATGAAATATGACCCCGGTCATACAGCATGCAAAAAAAAAAAGTCTTCATATATTTAAAATTTATCAGGCATTGTGCTAAACCTGGAGGTGATATAGAGATGACATTGTCTACCCTTGAATGTCTCACAGATCTGTTGTAAAGACCCTTATAAGGAATTAAATTCAGTCATATGGTAAATTGGCAAACTACATGCATTTAGTGTATAAAAATTATTTTACACCATGTTCAAAAAGTATGGCTAGATGCAAGATTATTTCAGTCCTGAAGTGAGTTAAAATGGGTGAAAGTAATGGATCTTTATAAAGAGAATATATCTTCATATGTGGAACTTTTGGAAAATAGGTTTTCTTTTAGAGATTTCTCATTCCAGTTTCCATTAATTATTTTAATGCCTAAACAGTTTTTAATATGAATAGGACTCTGATTCAGCAGTAATAGTTTGAACCCTAACATGTACATACGGTACAGGAAAATACAATATCCACTATTCTATCCCAGTCCTCTTAGCTCAACTTATCAGACCCCTCTTTGAATTTCCTAATTTCCTATGCTCTGGGCATGTTATGCAAGTCTTTCCAACATGTGGATTCTGCAAAGAACTATGGATCATCACATACTACTTCATGTCTAAAAAGAGTAGACCAGGTGATTGTTTCCTAATCCACTGTCAGGTTTCAAGAGTCTTGCAAAGAAAAACACACAAACACACACATTTTGCCTATCCTCTTTCCAGAATTTTAAGACATATTTTTCCACCTAACTCATGACAAGATTAAAAATAAATAAATAAATAACCTCTCATCCAAAACTTTTAACTTTCAGTAACTAAAAACATAAATTTTACTAATCACTGTATAGCCAGTGTTTTTCCATTTGAGTAACTTCAATTCACTTGCAACTTCTTGTTCACTTATTTATAGCTCATTTCATTGAAATTAGGAGAAGTGAAAAATCTTTCATTTGAAAATTGGTTTACATAAAAAATATATAAACCAATAATATATTTTAAATATATGTTTTGAATACAGAATATATGAAATATTTGCTTTATATAAATTAATATAAAGCCTAAAATGTCTTTGATACATTCAATATACTCTAAAACAACATCATCTGATATAAACCACAAACAAAACATTTTACTCCTTCCTAGAGTTTATTCTCATTGAGCATACATATTCCTAAACTCCCATGTTTTGTTAATGACCTAATTCTATTGTTTTTTATTTATTTATTTATTTTTTGTTAAATGACCCAAGTAAATTTAATATGTGGAAATATCTGGGGTAATACCTGTCCTGTAGTGTGGGCTCAAAAAAAGTCTACATTATTTTTGTATATTCTCTAAGTGCAAGCATTTTGCATTTTCCTCAAAGATGGAAAGGCAGTAAGTCCTTCTTATATGGAAAATATCTTGATAAACACTTTACATAGCATTTAATTCTCACAAACACCTTGTGACAACAACCTATCAATTGTAAATGACTCATTTTACCACATCATTAATTAGTTTAGTGATTTAATTGATGATTTTTGCAACTATCATAATGGGTCAGGCCCTCTGTTTGGTGATGCATACAAAGATTGTTTGTTTATGGTCTTTATCTTGACTTTTATTGCCTAGCAGTGAGAGATAGAAATACAGAGAAGATACAGAAATGGAATGTAATAAACCCTGTACATAAAATATGTAGAGGGCATTGTGCAAGAACTGATAAAGGAATAGTCAAATCTAGGGGAAAGGAGAGAATGTAATCCTGTGAATAGTTCTTAGAATCAATTCACAATATAGTTAATGGTTAATAATAATTGAAAAATATTTTTAGTATTACAATTATTGTTATAACTAACAATGCTTCATTTCCAGTTAGTACAAAAGAGTGTGACTGACCTCATTTCCTGTGACGGCTCCTTACTTCAGCAACAAATATAAAATACTGCTAACACAAGGTCCACAGAATTGCTTGAATATTTTCATTACTTTTGTCATTAATATATTGCTAAAATAGCATCCTAATCTGCAAAACTTAAATAGAATTGTGCCTGGCCTATCTATAATGGATTTTTTTTAATGAATGGAAATGTTTAGCAATTAATTAAGTTCCATACCAGAATCCCTGCCCTTTTTACTTCCCCTTTCTTATAATCATGAAATTTTAGACTTTGAAAGCAACATGGTAATAATACCTCAAAATCAAATGTCATAACTTCTTAGACTTTTAAAGTTGGAAGAATAATAATTAATAGTGAAGGTGTGTTATTTTGATGTGATATTTGAAATTTAATTAAATAAATATCTAATGTGAAGAATTTGAAACATAAGTAATGGTGACAGAACAATAAGGTTATGAAAACTTGAACTCAGAGTTGAACTGGTTTTCCTTCTCTCTCTCTCTCACCAGTGCAATATCAAAGATCATGTATTTTAATTCTTAGTGTGATAACTACAGTTATAAATATTTGTTTTGATAACATTAACAGACATTATTAATGGTGCATACTCCAGGTCCACTTTCTTGCACTTGTATGACCTCATTTATCTCAACCAGTCATAATCAAAGGCAATTCTCAGTGCAGTCAACACTGTTTGAAGTCATACAGATTCTAAGGTTAGGAAACTTGAATTCCAGGGGTGGGAAGGAAGGTTGGTTAGGTGGACTGTCATCAAATTTTCTGGATTGAGTGGAGAACAAAACTGACCAGGACCAGCAATCAAATTTCCTAGCCAGACATAGCTAACTCTTTTAAAAGAAAATTCCTTCATGTATAATTACCTACTATTTTTAGTTCTAACATCTGCCAGCATGTTTCTTAATTTTATAAGTGACCCCACTATCAGAGAGATTTCAATGTTTTTTTCTGCTTTATTCCAGTGAGTCCTTTGATAGAGAATTATAAGCATTTGAAACTGCCACTGCTTCTTAAATTATAATCAGTAGAGCAGTATGAGAGACTGACGAATTTGGATATATATCCACTCCCAATTCCACATCAATGCCCTATTATCTTTTTAATACAGTCAGTGGCAAAAGCTGCGCTGGTGCTGGAATGATTTCCTTAAGAATTGCAATCTGATATTTCCTAAATTAAAACAGTATGAATAGAGTGCCATTGCAAATATATGCCCAATTTACCAATTGCTTAGTTATGAGATGATCATACTGAACCATCTATAAACTACGGGGACTACAACAACAAAAATGGTTTCACTCCCCAAATCATAAACTATGAGAATTTATGATTTGGGGAAAGATATAAAACATACAAATGTACTAGATATATTTAGAGTATTATGTGGTTAAAAATAGTCATTGTGTTATGGGTATTCACAGACTTAAGTTTATCCATCCATTTATGTATCTATATATCTATCCATCATCCATCTAGATTTAATGCATCTATAATCCACTTCAGGTATTAAATGGATGGATGAAGAAACAAAATATACAGGACAAAAGCGAGTAATAAACTAACATTTGGGCCTGGGAAAAACTATAAATCAAAGCACTATATGAAGACAAAGTAAAGAAAAAAAAAAACATTAATCATTAATTAAGAACAAGGATCTAAGGCCGATGTGTCTGTGTTCAAATCCCAAGTTTAACACTGTATGTGAGTGTGAGTGTGTGTGTGTGTGTGTGTGTGTGCATGTGCATGCATGTGACTTTGGGAAAGTCTGGCAGCAATTTCCTCAGGTAGTGAAAATTAAATAAGTTAATATATATAAAGCGGTTATATGAGTACCTGCCAAATAGTAAAAACAATGAGTTGATTCTTATAAAATATGCAATTAATAAAATCATCAGGCTTTTTTCACAATTGAATTGAAATACGATGCTACTCTTTCTAGTAATAAAAGAGCAAATAACTTCAATTTTCATATGGTTTCTCCATTTGAGATTCACTTTCATTATGTGAGAATTCCTAATTCACCAATTTATTTTAAGGATTATGAATTATAAAATTATGGCTTATATGTGTTGATATTTATCAACTGTTTATGAAGAAGTTTGAATAAAAGTTTCAACTATTTATCTGTTATTCTTGATGATGTTGTCCCCAAATTTAGTGTCTATATAGATAAATAATTGTCATGTATATAAAGCCCACCAGATTTTATTATTAAATGATGATTTTCAAAGTATGGTCCCCAGATGCATAGGAGTCCCTGAGGCTTTTTTTTTAATGCAATTTTATTGAGGTATACTGTATATTCACATACCATATAATCATTCGATTGTACAATCAGTGGATCACAGTATTATCATATAGTGTGTATTTATCATTACAACGAACTTTTGAACATTTTCATTACTACAAAAAAAAAAGAAAAAGAAAAAGAAAAGAAAGTGAAAAAGAACACCCAAATCACCCATATCCTCCCTCTTCCCCATATTTATTTATTTATTGTCTTTTTTTTACTTATTCATTTGACCTTACACTGGATACAGGGAGTATAAGTTGCAAGATTTTTGCAATCACATGGTCACACCCTAAAAGATCTATAGTTATTGAATCATCTTCAAGAATCAAGGCTATTAGATTACAGTTCAACAGTTTCAGGTATTTCCTTCTAGCTACTCCAATACACCAAAAACTGAAAGGGGTTGTCTTTATACTGCATAGGAGTAACCTCCAGAATGAACTTTCCACTCTATTTGAAATCTCTCAGCTACTGAAACTTCATTTTGTTTCACTTATCTTCATCTCTTTGGTCAAGAAGTCTTTCTCACTCTCACAATGCCAGCACCAGGCTCCTCGCTGATATCATGTCCCACATTGCCAGGGAGATTTACACCCCTGGGAGTCATGTCCCATGTAGATAGATTGGGTGGGCAGTGAGCGCACCTCCAAAGTTGGCTTAGAGAGAGACTATATCTGAGCAACAAAAGATATTCTCAGGGGGTGACTCTTAGTATAATTATAAGTAGGCTTAGCTTCTTCTTTGCAGGAATGTTTCAGAAGGGCAAGCCCCAGGATCAAGGGCCAGGCCCATCAAATTGGCAGACCTCAGTGATTTTGAGAGTATCAGTTCTTCCCCAGGTGGGAGAGCTTAATATTTCCACCTTTTCCCCAGTCCCTCAAGAGAATTTTGCAAATACTTTTTAATTTTCCTCCCTGATTACTTTGGGCTGTATTGGGGCATCCTACCAACCTGTACCGACTTACCATATTTTATTCCCTATTCAAGATTCCATGTAACTATGGTGTTCAAATAAACTGACTATACAAGTTATATTAGATAGTATGCTACCAAAAATATGTATTTTACACCAAATGTACATCTCTTCCTTTGGTCTCACATAAAAGTTGAACTTTTAAAATGCAGTCAGTTTCATCTTTTACCATTTAGTTTGATTTACCTTTGTTCTACCCGGAGCAGCTTCATCCACATCTCGAATTGAAGTCTGATCACCTTATCAGTGTTTTAAACAGTTGCTGTATGGGGTAACACTGACTTTCATAGCTGCAGAACTCTAGCTCTGAGTCTCATGTGTCACACAAATACCCAAATTTCCAGGGAATGACCAGGTTATACACACAGAGCTCAGCAACTCAAAACTTAGAAATAACAGTTACAACTCCAGAATAGATGTGACTGCTGTAAGAGCTTCTAATCTAGGAACCTTTACAATAGGTCTTCACCTGAGAGCCTATGCTTTCAAATTCAGTTCTCAGAGTATACACATTATTGTTAGTCCATATTAGTGAGGCACCATAATAGCTGTCTTTTTGTTTTTCTCTTATTACCATGCTATCCTCAAAGTTTGTTCGCCTAGTTGCATGCTTCACAAGTTCACTCTTTCTTGCAGCCACTCAATAGTCCATTATATATATATATATATATATATATATATATATATATATATATATATATATATATATATATATATATATATATATATATACACACTATAATCCCCCCTTTCATTCCTCAGTCAATGTACCCTTAGGCCACCTCTATCTATTGCAAAATGGAAACATTGTCTCCATAAACAACGGCGTGCATATGTCATTCCTATCAATACTCTCAGTTCCTCCAAGAATGCACCTAACTACAGAGTTGCAGGATCATAAGACAACCTTACCCCTAGAGCCACCACACTGCCCTCCAGAGGGGCTGCGCTCTCTACTTTCCCACCAACAGTGAATCTGTACATCTCTCTCTCCATATTTTCTCCAGCATGTGTTCATTTATAAATAGTTTGATTCACACATCATACAATTCAACCTAAGTAAAATATCAGTGGTTCCTGGTACAATCACATAGCCATGTTTTCACCACCACAATCTATAGAAATGGAAGACATTTCCATTTCTTCTACAAAGAATTTCATACCCCTACACCATATCTTCCACTTATTAACATTCAGCTTTGGCATATTGCCTTTGTTAGATTCAGTGGAAACATATTACAATGTTACTGTTAATCATACACCCTACTATGCATATTTTTTCCATATGCCATCTGTTTTAGCTTGTTAAATGCTGCCAAAATGCAATATATCAGAAATGGAATAGCTTTTAAAAAGGGAATTTATTACATTACAAGTTTATAGTTCTAAGGTCATAAAAATGTCAAAACTGAGGCACCCAGAGAAAGATACCTTGACTCAAGAAGGGCTGAAGTCTGTCACATGGGAAGGTATGTGGCTGGTGCCTTCTGACTTTTGTTCCTAGTTCCGTTGCTTACAGCCTTTGATGTAGTGATTTCCTCACTAAGTGTATATGGGCCTTCACTTAACTCCTCCGGGACATAACTCTGTTTTCTGGCTTGGTTAGCATCTCCTAGGAAGGCACATGGTAACATCTGCTGGGCTCTACCTCTCCAGACCTTTGTGTCTGAGAGTCTCCTCTCTCTATTGGCGCTCCAAGTATTTTCAAGCATCTACATCTGTTTCTCTGTCATTTCTAAGGTTTCTCTAAGATGTTCCCCCTTTTAAAAGACTTCAGTAAACTAATCAAGACCCTCCTTAAATGGTCAGAGTCACATCTCCATCTAATCAAAAGATCACACCACAATTGAGTGGGTCAGTCTCCATGGAAACAATCTAATCAAAGGTTTCCACCCTAAAATATTGAATCAAGGTTAAAGGACATGTTTTTTCTGGGGTACACAACATTTTCAAACTAGCACACCATGTAATTTTCATCAGCTTGCAATGTTGACATGTACTTGTTCTTCCTCATGCACAAACATTCTTACATTTGTCCATTTAATCACCATCACTGTTCACTCTAGGCATCATTAAGTTATATCATCCCAGTCTTTACCCCCTTGAGCCTTTTTTTAGAGGTCTGCAAAGATCATTTTTAGAAAAAATACTGAGACTATTTACTCTTTTCACTATACTAATTTTTGTACTCAATGATGCAAAAACAAAAGGTGGCAAAAAATTGCATGGTAGTGCTAGCATGCATTTATGGTAATAAATACACAAACAAAAAGAAAACTCTCAAGCAAGGCTACTATTTATAAAGAATGAAATAATTAAATTATTAAGCTCTTAAATACAATTATGCAAGTGACATCCCATAATCTTTGACATATAACATAACCTAATCAAGAAAGTGACATCCCACCACCTGTGTCTTACATAATGGTGTCCTTATAAGAAGAAGAAATTCAGAGAGACAGACACATAGAAGAGAATGTCATGTTTCCTTAAAGCTACCACCAGAAGATAAAAAGCATGTGTCATGGTCAGGTTCATGTGTCAACTTGACCAAGTGGTGGTGCCCAGTTGTCTGGTCGGGTAAGTGCTGGCCTGTCTGTTGCTATGAGGACATTTCATGGAATTAAATTATGACCACATTGGCTGCATCCACAGGATGCAGGAGTGTCTTCTCCAATGACTGATGCTTAATCTAATCTCCAAAAAGCTTCTAAGGAGGATTCAGAAGAGACTATCACTCTTCCTGCTTCAGCCAGCCAGCCTCTCCTGAGAGTTCATTGAGGACTTTCATTGGTGCTGCCAACTCGCCGCCTACCCTATAGAACTTGGATTCTACATCCCCAAGATTACATGAGACACTTTTATAAATTTTATATTACAGATACCTCCTGCTGATTCTGTTTCTCTAGTGAACACTAGCTAAAACAGCTTGGTATGGGAGTGGTTCTTAAGAAACAGAATCTTAAAAATGAGTCTTTACAATTGGTTTTCTACTTTCACTAGACTCAAAGACACAATGACTCTGTTTCCCATAATCAGAATGACACTGCCAATCCATGGGATGAGCTGGCAAAAGACATAATCAAAATATCACTATTTGATTCTGCTAATTGCTTGCTTATACAAACCCAGGCTCTGGGTGATGGTGCTTTTGACACCTTTATGAAGTTTTGTGGAATTAAGGGGTATAGAGATGTTAGCTGGTTGTTGTTAGATACACTGTATACATTGATGAGGGAAAAGGATGAGCTGAAGGCTTCAAATAAGAAGCTTATGCACTGTTAGACAGATGTAAAAGTTTCTATGACTGCCCTGAAGGAAAATCTTATTTCCTGTTCACAGACTCAAGATCTCTGAAAATCAGACTGGGAGCCTCATTGTTAGAGTAGCAACTTAATAACAAACTGAAATCTCAACCTTGCATGGTGTCTGCCGTTCAAGTGTGGGTATTGATTGGAAAGGAGTAGAACCCTGAAAAATGGGATGGCAACATATGGATGGATAATGATGGCTGTGGAGAATTAAAATCCTAGACTGTGCTGAGTCTTTTCTAGATGTTCCTGTAATAGTCTGCCCTGAGGGCATAGCCACTCCACCTCCAGCCTGCCCTGAGTAGTTGGCCAACAGCCTCCATCTAAAGGGATTTACCCTTCAGTACCTATGAAACATGTAATTATTCCTCAGGGGAATCAGCCCTCGCTCCTCTGCCTGGAGTGATTAAACCTGTTTCACCAGGTGATGCTACAAACCAATGCTCTGAAGCAATTGTCTTGGAAGATACTTGTAATTCTTTTCATGACCCACTCCCAGCTTCCCTCTTTTCTTCAAGACCTATAACTTAAGTCCCAAAGGCCCCAAAAGATGAGGTACAAAGTGTCACCCATGAGGAGGTATGCTATACTCCAAAAGAATTGCATGAGTTTTCCAATTTATATAGACAGAAATTAGGGAAATATGTATGGAAATGGATTTTAAAGATGTGGGATAATGATGGGAAGAATATAAAGCTGGATCAGGCTGAATTTATTGATATGAGCCAATTAAGCAGAGATTCTGCATTTAATGTTATAGCTTGAGAGGTTAGAAAAAGTATTAACCGTTTGGATGACTGGCTGAAACATGGATCAAAAGGCGGCCAACATTTCCTGTTGTTGAAATGCCAAACTGTCATGATATAATGTAGATGAAGGGATCCAATGGCTTAGAAGGATTGGAAAAAACCTGCTCATACACCCCAAGAATGTCCAGAGGATGCATTTTTAATAAGAACTGTGAGAAATAAATTTGTGAGACTAGCTCTATCATCCCGGAAGATCTCTGTAGTCACCCTTCTCTGTAGGTCAGATATTACTGAGTTGGAATCCTTAAACACAATGGAGATGATTGGATCCCGAGATGGCAGAAGCCAGGTGACAGCACTTAATCACCAAAGACAATGTGGGCATGACTATCATAATAGACAGCAGAATCAACACAGGCATCAAAACAATCTGACTCGAAGAGACTTGTGGTGTTAGCTAGTAGATCATGGGGTACCTAGAAGTACAATAGATGGGCAGTCTACCAAATTCTTGTTTGAGCTGTATAAGCAAAAGAGTTCTAGGTCAATTGAAAAGAAGACTAATTTGAATTACAAAAACAGAGAGTCACAGCCCCTTAGTCAATTTCCAGACTTGAGACTGTTTACAGACCCAGAGTCCCTTGGATATGGGGGAGGCCAAATTCCTTTGAGGGAGGATCCTGTTACACTGCCAGAAATTTATATGGTTAATTTTCCTCCAAGCCTTCCGCAAGGAGACCTACAGACTTTTACCAGGATAACTGTGTGTTGAGGAAAAGGAAATGATCAGATATTTCAGGGATTATTAGACACAGGCTCAGAAGTGACATTAATTCCAGAGGAACAAAAACATCACTCTGGTCCAACAGTCAGAATGAGGGTTTATGGAGGTCAGGTGATAGATGGATTTTTAGCTCAGGTCCAACCCACAGTGTGCCCAGTGGGTTCCCAGGCCCATTCTGTAGTTATTTCCCCAGTTCCAGAATGCATAATTGGAATAAACATACTGAACAACTGGCAGAATCCCCATATTAGCTCTCTGACTCATGGAGTGAAGGCTATTATGGTAGGAAAGGCCACGTGGAAATCTCCTAGAACTGCCCGTACCTAGCAGAATAGTAAATAGAAGCAATGCCGGACTCCTAGAGGGATTGCAGAGATTACTGCCACTCTTACAGACTTTAAGGATACAAGGGTGGTTATTCCCAACACATCCCTATTCAACTTGCCTATTTGGCCTGTGCAGAAAACAGATGACTCTTGGCAGATGAAAGTAGATTATCATAAACTCAACCAGGTGGTGACTCCAATAGCAACTGCTGTTCCAGATGTTGTACCATTGCTAGATCAAGTCAACACATCCTCTGGTACTTGATATGCAGCTATTGATCTGGCAAATGCTTTTTTCTCAATAGCTGTTAGTAAGTACCATGAGAAACAGCTTGCTTTCACCTGGTAAGGATAGCAATATACTTTCACTGTTCCACCTCAGGGGTATATCAACTCTCTAGCCCTATGTCATAATCTTGTCTGCAGGGACTTTGATTATTCCTCCCTCCACAAGACATCACATTGGACCATTATATTCATGACATCATGTTGATTGGACCTAGTGAGCAAGAAGTAACAACTACTCTAGACATATTGGTAAGGCATTTGCATGTAGGAGGATGGAGATTAATGCAACAAAAACACAGGGGTGTTACACCTCGGTGAAATTTCTAGGTGTCCAGTGATTTGGGGAATATTGAGATATCCCTTCTAAAGTGAAGGATAAATTGCTGCATCTGGGTCCTCCTACAACCAAAAGAGAGGCACAACACCTAGTTGGTCTCTTTGGATTTTGGTGATAATAAATTCCTCATTTGGGTGTGCTACTCAAGCCTATTTCCTGAGTGATCAGAAAAGAAGCTAATTTTGAGTGGGGACCTGAACAAGAGGAGACTCTACGACAGGACCAGGCTTCTGTACAAGCTGCTCTGCCACTTGGACCATATGGTCCAGCAGATATGATGGTTTTGGAAGTGTCAGCGGCAAATAAGGATGCTGTCTAGAGCCTTTGGCAGGCCCCTATAGGAGAGTCACAATGCAGACCCTTAGGATTTTGGAACAAAGCCTTACATGTGCTACAGATAACTACTCTCTTTTGAAAAACAGTTTTTGGCTTGCTACTGGGCCTTATTAGAGACTGAACACTTAACCATGGACCACCAAGTTACAATGAGACCTGAGTTGCTTATCATGAGCTGAATGCTTTCTGACCCACCAAGCCATGAAGTTGGGTGTGTGCAGCAGCACTCCATCATAAAATGGAAATGGTATATACAAGATAGGGCCAGAGCAAGTTCTGAAGGCACAACTAAGTTACATGAGGAAGTGTCCCAAATGCTCATGGGCAGCACTCCTGCCACATTACCTTCTCTTTCCCAGACCAGAGACAAGGCCTCTTGAGGAGTTCCTTATAGTGAATTTATTGAGGAAGAGAAAACTTGGGCCTAGTTTTCAAATGGTTCTGTATGATATTCAGGTACCACCTGAAAGTGAATAGCAGCAGCACTATAATCCTTTTCTGCAATGTCCCTGAAGAACAAGGGTGAAGGGATATTTTCCCAGTGGGCAGAACTTCGAGCAGTGCCCATGATTATTCATTTTGCTTGGAAGGAGAATTGTCCAGAGGTGTGTATACTGACACATGGGCTGTTGCTCATTGTTTGGCTAGATTGTCAGGGAGTTGGAAGAGCATGATTGCAAAATTAATGACAAAGAGGTCTGGGGAAGATGTATGTAGATAAGTCTTCCGAGTGGGCTAAAAACAAGAAAATATTAGTGTCCCATGTAAATGTGCACCAGAGGGTGACTTCAGCAGAGGAAGATTTTAATAATCAAGTGATTAAGATGAGATGTTCTGTGGATACCAGTCAGCCTCTTTCCCCAGCAACTCCTGTCATTGCCCAATGGGCTCATGAACAAAGTGGTCATGGTTTTAAGAATGGAGGTTAGGCATGGGCTCAGCAACATGGACTTCAACTCACTAAGGCTGACCTGGCTACAGCTACTGCTGAGTGCCAATCTGCCAGCAGCAGAGACCAGCACTTAGCGCCCAATATGGCACCATTCCCGAGGTGATCAGCTGGCTACATGGCAGCAGGCTGATTGTATTGGACCACTTCCATCACAGAAGAGGCAGTGATTTGTTCTAACTGGTATAGACACATACTTGGGATGTGGGTTTGCTTTCCTTCCATACAATCCTTCTGCCAAAACTACCATACATGCCCTTATAGAATGCCTTATCCATCATCATGGTATTCCATACAGCATTGCTTCTGATCAAGGAACACACTTCACAGCAAATGAAGTGTGGAAATAAGCACATTCTCATGGAATTATCTGTTCTTACTATATTCCCCATCATCCAGAAGCAGCTGGATTGATAGAACAGTGGAATGGCCTTTTGAAAACTCAATTAAGGTACCAACTAAGTGGTAATACTTTGCAGGGCTGAAGTAGAGTTCTCCAAGAAGCTGTGTATGCCCTGAGTCAGCATCCACTGTATGGTGCTGTTTCTCCCATAGCCAGGATCCATGGGTCCAGGAATCAAGAGGTGGAAATGGGAGTGGCACCACTCACTATTGCCCCTAGCAATCCACTAGGAAAATTTTTGCTTCCTGTCCCTCCGACCTTGAGCTCTGCTGGTCTACAGGTTTTAGTGCCAGAAGGGGGAGCACTTCCACTAGGAGACACAACAATGATTCCATTGAACTGGAATTTAAGGCTGCCACCTGGCCACTTTGGGCTACTCATTCCCCTGGATCAAATAGCCAATAAGGGGATTACTTTACTGGCTGGAGTGATCGACCCTATCGGGGGAAATAGGACTGCAACTACACAATTTAGATAAAGAAGAACTTTCCTAGAATATAGGCAATCCTTTTGGGCATCTTTTAGTACTACCATGCCCTGTGATTAAAATCAATAGAAAACTGCAACAACCCAATACAAGCAGGACTACCAATGGCTCTGAAATTTCAGGAATAAAGATTTGGGTCACCTCATCACGCAAAGAACCATGCCAGCTGAAGTGCTTGCTGAGGGTAAAGAGAACATGGAATGCATAGTGGAAGAAGGTAGTGATAAATATGAACTATCACAATGTGATCAGTTATAGAAACAAAGACTATTGGTATGATTACTTCTTCCTTTCTTTGTAATTAGTATTTCCAGTTGCATAAGGGACAGTATTATTAGGTGAGGAAAAAATGCTTATGTTATCGTTTTCTATTTAGAGATTAAATATTGTTTAAGGTGATGTGTATAGCTGCTAAATTGACAAGGGGTGGACTGTCATGGTTAGGTTCATGTGTCAACTTGACCAGGTGGTGGTGCCCAGTTTTCTTGTTGGGAAAACCTGTCTGTTGCTACAAGGGCATTTCATAGACATAAATCATGACCATGTTGGCTGCATCCATAGCTGATTGTGTCTTTTGCAATGAGTGATGCTCAATCTAATCACCATAAGGCTTTCAAGGAGGACTCAGAAAAGACAATCACTCTTCTTATTTCAGCCAGCCAGACTCTCCTGAGAGTTCATTGAGGACCTTCATTGGAGCTGCCAGCTTGCAGGCTGCCCTACAGACCTTGGACTCTACATCCCCATGGTTACATGAGACACTTTTATAAATTTTATATTTATAGCTATCTCCTGCTGATTCTGTTTTTCTAGAGAACCCTAGCTAATACAGCAAGGAACAGAGTTTTCCCTATGAACTTTGAAGGAGTCATGGTCCTGACATATTGATTTCAGCCTTTTAGACTCCAGAACTCTGAGAAGATAATTTTTTGTTGTTGTTTTAAGACACAGAGTTTGTGGTACTTTGCTACAGCAGACCAAGGAAGCTATGACAGCAATGAAGTGGTTTTCTGCCAATATTCTAAAGCACACAGTGAATTAAATATTTAGCATTCAGGCCCTATATTCAAACAATATGTGAAAACAAATATGCTACATTGATGCCTACCTTCTCGTAATAATCGCTAACACTTCTACAGTTTTACTTTTTTCTACCCCAAGTACCAGTCATTGTTCTATGTGCATCACATATAGTAATTAAATTTTACAACAGAGTTATGAGTTAACTATTATGCCCGTTTTATTGATACACAACCTGACGTTCTGAGGTTAATGGTATGTCCAAACTCATCCTGCTATTAAGTGGCACAGTCAAGATCTGAACCCATAGTAGTCTGACAATGTCTACATTCTTAATACTATGTAGCACTAAGTAGGAACACCAGACATTATCAAAAGGCTACTGTTTAGCATCATTTGGTATCAGTAGTTAATATTTTATGCTAATAGAAGCTAGTATGTAGGCCATTTTGGCATATATCTTTTAATTAAAATTTTTTTTCTTTCTTCCTTTTTTTTTTGTACGCTGTATGACGGGGTCACATTTTACTATTTTTCCATGTAAGTATCTTGTTATTGCAACACCATTTGTTGAATTTTTGTTTGTTTGTTTGTTTTGGGAAAATCCATAGACCAGGAACCAAACCTGGGTCTCTTGCATGACAGGCTAGAATTATACCACTGAACTGCCCCTGCACCCACATATGTCTTTTATATACCAAATTAGAATGGGATGCTCAAAGGCCTACAACATTCAAGGCCTGAGTAGCTCTGACCTTGATTTTGAAGGTTAGGTGGTTGGATTCATAAAAAGAAAAATATATGAGTACGAGCTCCAAGATTTCTATCTGAAATTGACTGGTGACTGAATTATACATCACAACTTCAAAAATGTTGTAACTCAATCCACGTCCCTATGGGTGTGAACTGATTTGTTAAATGGCCACTTTGAAGACATATTATTAGTTACATGTAGATGCATTTGTGAATAGGACCTCTAAGGTCTCATTTAGATGTGGCCAAATTGAATAAGGGTGGGCCTTAATCCATATGGCTGGAGGCATTATTAAGAAAAGCAATTCAGACACAGCCAAAGGAGGCAGAAGCTAGGAATCCGCAGAAATGAGAAGATATCATTATATGACGGGAGACAGACATACATGCCACAGGATCCCAGTGAGGCAGCACAGCAGCACTAGAACTTTACATACTTAGAGGCAAAATCATGATCTTGTGGATGCTTTGAATTTGGACTTCTGTCAATTAAAACTGTGAGCCAATAAACTCTTGTTGTTTAAGCCAACCAGTTATGTAGTATCAGATACTGAAATATTGACTACCTAAACAAAAATAAACTTTAACAGAAAACTGCACAATGTTTAAAGTATTTGATAATTGATTATTTAATTGTAAAAGTTATTAGCATATATTTTTACATTAAATCATTATTAATAGGAATTCTTCCAGACAATTGCTGAGAAATACATCTAGAAAGAACAATAGGATATTAAATAGGATATAAAGCTAAAAAAGTATGGCATGATTTTTAGAAAAAAAAATTGAATAAATTGATATACCAAAAAAACTTTACAAAGGAAGAAAAAAGTATATGTGAGTATATAAATATAGCATGTATATGTATACTAAATTTAAAAAGTTGCAGATATATAAGTACTAAACAAAAATCCTCCACAGATTCTATCAAATGGTGAATCATTTCCCCCCAAAATCCAGAATTTATGACAACCCCAAACTCCTTATAATGTGAAAATTACAGTACCTTATATCTTTTTCACAACTGTCTATAGTTCAATAGATTCATATGACCCAAGAAAGAAGTGAGGCTAATAAAATGGGAAACTCATTGAGTTTTAAAAGGTGATGACCATGGAAATAGAAGGGCACTGTTTCAAACTGACAGTGAAATATAAATCACGCTCTGAATGTAGACATGTCACAGAAAAACTGTGGATCTAGCAGAGAAAATCACTAAATTGCAGTAGACTCATCAGAAAGGAAAAATTGTGTGAAAAGGAAATTCATGTGAGTGAGAGTGCTTACTTTTTTTCTTCCTAATCACTAAAAGAAAGACAATCACTTGATTTTATCATAAACTTTACTAGTGTCTAATTAACTTCTTCACAACATTGTTTATTTGACACTCATTGTATCAGCTTGAGTCTAAACTAAATTCATGTGATTTGTATGACAGGAAAGGGGGTTAAAAATAAATATATTTTCTGAATCATAAAACATGTTTATTTTAGAGAATATGTTTAAATACTGGATTTCCATTTTTTAAGAAAATCTCTTTCACATCTCTGCAGTTAACAACTAACATATGGAAGAAATTTTATTTTTCTTTATGAACTAATTTTTAAGTTAGTAAGTTTTTAAAAACCCTTCATTGTTTACCTGCATTTATAGCTAAACAAACAAACAGAAACACATATGTTAGCAATTTACATGAAGGACAAAAATTGTAATGTGAAATAAGTAGCTTCACATTTCTAAAAACCTTTTTAAAAATACTGTTTAACCTGAGCTTCATTGTTGTTTTAAGTATTTAAAAGAAATAAATCCTAAATTATTTTTTTAATTTCCATGAATCAGTGTATATTGGTTTTCTGTTTCTGCTGTAACAATTTACTACAAATTTAGTGGCTTAAAACAACACACATTCATTCTTATAGTTCTGGATATCAGAAGTCTGAAATGGGGTTTCTCTGGGCACAAACCAAATCCCTTTCCTTCAGGAATCTCTAGGGGAATTTCTGTTTCTTTGTCTTTTCCAGTTTGTGGAGATGCATTTCTAGCACTACTTCACCTATAGCCTTTTCTTCCATCTTTCAAGTCAGCAGCAGAGCATCTTCAGATTTCTCTCTGCTTCCCTTGGCACATCAGCCTCTCTCTTAGAAGGATCTTTGTGATTACATTGGGTCTATCAGGATTATCCAGGTTAATCTATTTAAAGATCCTTAATTTAGTCACATTTGCAAAGTCTCTTTTGATATATAAATTACAATGTACTTGTTTCAGAGATTATATTAAATTGGATTAGAAAGATTATTCAGCTTATCCTGCAGTGCTAGATCTAGTTTAGTTATATATATATATATATAATTAAATTAGATATAGATCTAATCTATCTATATCTAATCTAATCTATCTATCTATCTATCTATCTATCTATCTATCTATCTATCTATCTATCTATCTAGAATCTAACTAGTTTCTAATTTACTAGATCTAAATATCCCTAGGAATCATAATAAATCACTTGGAAAATCCAAAGGATATTTTCATGTATATAATAACTAATATGTTCTCCATTAGTTTTCTAGACCTTTTTTATCATTGCTCTAAATATTTATAGAAAGCATTTTACTCATACAGACATTTCAGCAAACAATGATTAATGCAATTAGGAACAGTGTATGGAAAAGAACAAGCAGGTAATGCATTGTTTTAAACCTTATGATGGTCTTTATAAATAATAAACATGTATATGACCACATAAAAAATAAGCATTGGCTTTTTTTTTCTCATGTACAATTGTTAAATAAGCTTTTAGAAATTCATTATCAAAAGTTGCTACAAAATTAACAACTAAAAAATTATAGAAACCCTATTCAATAGCATGCCAATATGTTATATATTAGTGAGTGGGGGAAATTAAATCTAAATATTTGACAGAATTAAAAAGAATAAACACAACAAAATGCAAGCTTCAGAGGAGAAGAAATGTATACCCCTAAAAGGAATGATACCTATTTAATTATTTAATGACTGAGAGTAACTAATGTTTGTATATAAAGCTTAATAACCTGGTTGAAAAGTATCATCTAAGGGACTGGTCAGCATAACAAAAAAAATTTAGGTATATAATATATTCATTTCAAATGCATTATAATTTGATGATTTATTTAAATATGAGAGAAATTACTGTATCAATACTAATTTTATTTGAACTGTGTAAATTCAAAGTAATGATATAAGCAAAATTGTCAAGGTTAAAAACCTTGAGTTCCAAATCGACAGAGGAGATATGACAAGTTTATAATAGCTATGTCATTTGTCACATCTAAAACAGATTGATAACGTTTTGTTTGCTTTCTTTAAAAAATAATTTTATGTGATCCAGTTAATTGTTACAAAATACCACTGTAATTGTACAATTTAGACATGTAAAATTATTCCTCATATTAAAATTATCTTGGAAAAATACTTCCCTTAAAGAGAAAGCGCTCTCACTTTTTGAGGCAATTTTTTTATGTATTCAAAAAAACAGTGAAGTTCACAATACAAAAGTTGAAGATGCGCATTTTAATAGATTTCTGCAAAAAACCCTTTCCATTTTGAGATGCATTGAATTATTCCAGAATTCTAGTCTAGTGATAATTTATAGCAGCCCTTTTGACAAGCAAAAGATACACATTTTGGATGTGTGCATTTTAAGACCATAGTAAACTAACTTTTTTTAAGGTGGGATTTTATACACCCATACATTTTTTAAAGTGTTTTCTTACCTACCGGCATATTCCTATATTTTATAAATTGACAACTAGGTGTATACCATAGATTGTTAGCTCCCTGAGGATATAAGCCTTGAATTGATGAAAAGGACACTGAGTCAATTTGGTAAATTGCATTGAAATTATTTTAAGTGATGAAAATTAAATTCAAACTCTTTGTAAAAACAATTTTCTTAGAATTTTCAGGGCAATTTTCTACCTAATTTTACTTCCTGGATCCTAACGTTGAAAAATTCCCATAGCATAATAATGGAGAGCATGCCTTCATTGTAGTAGAAAGCTGTTCAGTAATTCCGAATCCTGGAAGAAGCACAATGACCTTATCTTTAAAAATTCCTCCATTCTAGCAATTCAATTTCAATCTCTCCTTAATAACAGGCTTTGTAATTTGTCTAGTCACAATAAAATAAAAAGATTCTTAACTATATGTGCTATTTATTTCAACAGACACCATGTATCATTCATCCCTGTGAAAATTCAAATTGATAATTATGCCTTTTGATATGTCATCTTCATATGTATTGGTTCAGTCAACATCTCAGTATGACATTCATTTTGAGAAAAATAGAAAAATATCTTACAAGCCATAGCTGAAATAAAACTTTGAAAGGCACTAATTGTGCCTTCAAGAATAAAAGACTTAGAGAAGTTAAAAAGAAGCTCCAGCTTATGCCAGCATCAGACAACAGTCATTAATTTATTCAACAAATATGTATTGAGATCTGCTATCATTGTTTAAGGAATGCAACCCCCAGATCATAAGATAGAGAAGGTAAAACCTACTTTGGAAGTAAACTATTCAAGGGAAGAGACAATATTTCTTAATGACTGTATTATGCATTAATACATAGTGACTCTCCTGTGTGTAATGTATTATGTGTATACATGTGGGTGTGTTTCATTTAGGAGTGTATATACATGAAGTGGAGTGTGGATGTGTGGAGTGTATGGATATGGGTGTGTGTGAACTTGTATACATATGTGTGTGTGTGACTGTGTGGATGTGGGGGGTGGATATGTTATACATGGATATTATTGGGGGGGTTGTGCACACTCACGTGTGTGGTGTACGTATGCATGCATGCTTGTATTTAACAAAAGCATATATATGAGGAGTATGCTCATGTCAATGGTGCTCAACCAAGGACCATTTCCCCCCCAGGGAACACTTAGCATTGTCTGGATTCATTTTTGACTGCCACAAATTGGAGGGGAGGTGTGACCTTGGCTGCTAGTGGGTAGAGGCTAAGCATTTACTCACTAGCTCCTGCTCACCCTCCTGCCGCACACAGGAGAGTCCCCCAGAAAGAAGAAGTATCTAACAATATCAATAGCGCCCGACTGAAACACTGGTGTGTGTGTGTATCTGTGTGTACGTGTGAAAGAGACAGAAAGAGTGATTGTTCCTTACAAGGATGTCCCAAAACTTGCAAAGAATAAGCAATCAATAACCTTCTGTGATTTTACGCTTCATGTAATAAAGAAAACCTGAGGCCATCTCATCATGTTCCTTTTCATCATTGTTATCCAACACTCCTGAGAAGGTGCTTGCTATTCTTGCCTGACAAATCATCTACAGAAAAACATTTATTACCTCCCATAATGTGAGTTGGAGACTTATGATTTTTCACCCAAACCATAAACAATTGTATCCTAAAAAAAAAATTCCTTTTTACAGATCTTCAGAGAAGTAAGTTTTTAGCTACAGAAATAAAATCACTATATTCTGCTAACAAAATAATAAGTAGTGCCTATTTACATAGGAATTCTGGCCTGTGTAAGATTAAGGGTCTCTATGAAATGGTAGATTTATTATTATTTGCTTTATTATTACATAGATTGAATATATTTTATATTGGGGCTCTGTGTGTATTGGGTTTAGCGTATTAGATACATAAAATGTAAAATCATCTTTTATTTATACCTCTTTTTCTTCATAGTCCATGAGAAGCTTTCTGGTATTAAATGTCCTGCAATTTGATAATTATGTCTTTTCAATTGTGGGAAAGTTCTACTTTTCAGCCGCATCATAATCTATGCACTAGATATTGATTTAGTGCCACGTGTTTCATTATGATTTCTATTTTTCCTCTTTCCACCTTGTTCAGGCTCATTCTTGTAGAAGAAAAGGCTGAAAATATCTCCAATTTATTACTGCGCTTGTCTAAGGGCACTTTACTGATTGAAATGACATTAAATCCACCGGGAAGTAGAGACAGTGGACTTGATGTGAAGGCTGCCCACACAGTTCTGATCACACCTTTGACTCTGTTACTACAGCTGTCAAAATAAACTGATATGAAAGATGAAAAAAAAAAAAAGGACTTCTCATCTTTAACTGCAGAGGCACTGCTATAACTCTCTCAAAATATTTTCTGCTCATTATATAAAGGATGCATACTTTCCCATCATAAAATTGTAAACTGCCTAGTATATGGAGATCTAGTACGTGTCAAAGGCAAGTTTAGCAGCACAAGGACAAGCATGCTTCATACAATCTCATGGATAAGGTTATTTCTGGCAGCCTGCATACAGTTTATTTATTAAAGCATATATTTATAGTAGTCATGTGCTATCAAATTTTTTTCCTGAAATCATTATGCAAAACGTCACAATTGATATTTGGCTAGCATCACTATATATTCTTCCATGTACACAATACTCCTTTTACCCTGAGGTTTAACAGAATACTAACTGCATGTCTTTCAGGGATTCAGAGGAAAATTTACTTTATTTACACTTTATCTTACATCTCTAAGGGGATCCAAGTGGAAATAAAAAATCATCAGGGAAATTTTCCATTAATTTTCTAAGCTTCTAGTCAACCCACTGTGGCATCTTCCCACTACTGCCAGGTTTACACTTCTCCTCTCTCCTTTCTCTTCCTTCCTCCTCCTCCTCCTCTACCTCCTCTTTTCTCCTCTCTGCATCTCTCTCTCTCTCTCTCTCACACTCACACACACAAACACACACACACACACACTCACATTCACCATTAGGTAATTTCCTTACCTCTCCTAATTGATTTCTACTTGTCTAGAGTAAACCAGCAATGTGAGTAAATTATTTCATATGCTGAGTTTGTCTTTTCATTTAGCTAAAATGCTACGAATTTCTTCTTTTTGAAAACATCTCATAAATGCTCTGAAAAAGATTCAGAGAAAATGGACAGAAAAATCAGATTAATCTTATGCCTGTGGGCTCTCTTTAATACTTTACTATCTGTCTAGTTTTTTTTTTTTTCCAATTTTGATAAGCAAAGCAACCCAGACAATACCAAAGTCATTTATCTCTTGAGGCTTCAACCAGTACATTGCTGTTTCTTTGATGAGCAAAGATATCCACTGAAGGGAAAGACACATTGGCATTTTAATTTAGGTTAAATAGGATTAGACAAAGTAGTTATACACTGTCAATCACAGATGATTGGAAATAAAAATGACTTGGGTTTTTTTCCTACTGAAATTTCTGGATTTAGGCTTATTTCATAATCATGAAAATTTAACATCAAAATGAGATAGCAAATACCCCACTAAGTGGAGACATATTGTTAGTTATGCAAATCGTGTAAAGAATATCAAGTGACATATGAAAAATAGCTTTCTGGTAGCAATTAGCAGATGTAGATCTACAGAATCCTGGAAACTTATTCACAGTCACTTTTTAATCAGTGCAATTGATTATGTAATGGATGATAGAGGAGTCAGAAACAAACTGACATCCAATTATCCACATAGAAGTTTGGTTGGTGAGTTTTTTATTTTTCTTATTTCTTTCATATTTACCAGAGCCTTGAACCTGATTTTACAATATGAGGGAAAATACAGCACCAGCTGCCCAAAATGGACCAAATAGTAAGTTTCCCTGTCAAGTCTGTATAGAGAGTTGTGCACGTTACTATGAGCATTTTAGATTAAGACATTTAATTTTAAAATGACTACAAATATTAAAATCAGATATTTCCTTCCCTGTTATGAATATATTTAGATTAATATTTGAAGGAAATTGTTCTTAATTTCATTTCAGGTACATCTAAATATTTAATGAGGACAAAACAAAAAAAGAAAACCATGACAGTACAAAATGCTGAAGGTCATTTTCATAATGTGGGGGGAACTAGAATGAATTTAAATTGGTCAGATTTGTTTAAATGATATATAACCACAACCATAAAATCATTGGTAGCTCCATCAATAAAAATTATAATATGTAAAGTTATTAAAAATTGAATTAACGTTTATTTTTAAAATAGCTTAGAGATCTCAATCTGTTAGTGCAAATAATTATAATTAATGGAGTAACTGTGCACTTATTTTAGATCTATATAACCTGAATATATCTTCGCTCAACTCCATATCAGACACAGAGTAGAAGGAACACTTACCAATCCAAAGTGCAGTATTATATAGCAATTTCTAGAGGAGTAGGCTTAGGCATGTTAGTTTGAGTTTCCATATATGCATCTATAAAATACAGTAAGTGATACTGAATATGCATGATTATTGTGATGACATAATTAGACAACATGTGTTAAAATATTAGACATATTATCTGAGGCTGAAAAATGTCCAAATTTGAAAAAACATTTATTAAATTCAAGCTATGTGTCAGGACTATGCTAAATGCGGACAGATATACAGATAAATTAAAAACTAACCCTTGCAATCAAGTAAAGTTATATTACAGTGAGAGAGATAGAATCATCAACAAAATTTTCATCAGAATTTGTTAAATACTGAAAAAAATCCAGTTAAATGATTCATCACCCTCTAAGTTCCCATTGGGTTTAAATATTACTGTGAAGATATGACCATTACCTTAAAATGGCATTTTAGCATTAAAACTGTATATTGATAGGATGTATGAGTTTTTTTTCTTTTTATTTCTTTTTCTGTAGTGATGCAAATGGATGATGGTGGTAAATACACAATTTTTTGAGCCATTGATTGTACCCCATGTATGGACGGTATGTGTGTGATTTGTCAGTAAAATATTTTTTTAAAAGGAAGCAAAATCAAAGGGACCACAGAAAAAGACGACATTATTCCAAATATAATATAAGTGAAATCACACAATACTTGTCCTTTTGTGTCTAGCTTATTTCACCCAACATGATGTCTTTAAGGTTCTTCTATGTTGGAGCAGGTATGAGAACTTCGTTTCTTTTTATGGCTGAACAATATGTCATTGTATGTATATACCGCTTTTTGTTTATCCGTTCATATCTTGATAGACATTTTGGTTGATTCCACATTTTAGCTATTGTGAACATTTCTACTATAAACATAGTTGTATAAATATCTGTTCAAGACTCTGTTTTCAATTTATACGGATTCTTAAAGGATATTTTTTTCTCGATAAAAGATTCTGCATTGACTGTTGCACTTTCAGCATTTAAAATTGTTGCTCTGCTGTTTCATATCCTCTATTGTGTCTGAAGAGAAGTCAAACATATTTATAGCATTATTCTTTTGCATGTAATAAGTCTCTCTCTGGCTCATTTCAGTATTTTCTCTTAATCTTTGCTTTTCAGATGATGGTTTTTCTTTGTATTTATCCTATTGGTGTTTACTGATCTTCAAGAATCTTGAAATGTAAATCTTCAACAGATTGCAAAATTCTCAACCAGTATGTCTTTAAATATTTTTTGCTTCCCCAGTCTCTGCTCTCCCTCTGCAATTCTAAATATATATCTCTATCTCTACACTTGTATCTATAGCTATAGTTATACCTTATCTATTATTCATCGTCTATACCTATCTATCTTTGAATCTGGGTTTCCATAAATCCTGTTTACTATTCCACATTTTCTCTTTTCCTTCAAAATGAATAATTTCTATTAATGTATCTATATGTTTACTGATTCTTTTCTCCACTGTCATGTACATTCTCCTGTTTAGTTTGTCCTGAGGATGTTTTTACACAGATGCTGTAGTTTCCAGTTCTAGAATTTTCAGTTTCTAATAGTTTCTATTTCTCCATTGGTATTTTTAATTTATTATTAGCTTATTTTATTTTTTCCTTAAGTATAATTATTATAGCTACTAATCTATTAATTTCAACATCTAAGCCATCATAAATTCAGTCTCCACTAATCATCTTCTCTCATAAGAATATATCACACTTTCCTGTTTCTTTGGTTGTTGAATAATTTTGGATTATATCCTTGATGTTATGAAGATTATACTCAGAGATTGTGGATTCTCTTAAAATTCTTCAGTCTCTCTTCCTTTCATTCTTCCTCTATCCTTCCTCCCATCATCTGTCCTTCCCTCCTTCTCCCTCTCTTTTCTTCCTCTTTCTCTCTCATGTTATTTTTATCTCTTTATTTTTCTTTCTATCTCCCTTTTGTCTTTCTTTTATATTTTTATCACTCTTCTTTGTTTTAGCAGACAATCAACCCAGTAAGAGTGAGTGCGAAAGTGCTGTCTTTTGGGTATAGCTTAAATCCCAGTTCAATTATTTTTCTTTAGCTAGACTGGTTGAAGTCTTCCCTAAAAATGAAAGATTCAAGAATAATCTATATTTTTGGACAGATAAAAGTCCCAAAGTGTTTGGACAGAATTTATACACAGACGTTGGGATTTTCTTCTTCTCCCTCTCTCCTTTCCAGAATGCTCCCATTTCCATCCAATTTCTCGTGGTTGTGGTGCCTAAACTCTTTCTTCCAGTTCTTCAGGGCAGAAAGACTTTGGGACTTTTATTGGAATTTTAGTCACATGGTGCTGTGCAGACTGTGCTACCGTTGGGCTAGTAGCCATGAAAAGAAGAAACTTACCCAAACCCAATATTCTTCCCTTATTCTGAATGTTAACTCCCTCCATAACCTGCCGACGTTTGGATGCTTTTCAATGTTGTCAGTCGTTGCTTCTTTGGCTTTTTCATATTCCATACTTGCTATCTATAGGAGGATTGGACTGATTGAATCTTACTCAGACAAAATGGAATCTTATTCTATACTTGCTATCTATAGGAGGATTGGACTGATTGAATCTTACTCAGACAAAGTTATGACTTTTTGTTTTCTTTTCAGAAGAGTTGAAATAAGATACACATTACCCTGAAAATATAAAAACATAAAATATTTTTCTGGTACACAAATGACCCTCTCTGTCTTAAAAAAAAAAACAAAAAACACAGACTATAAAAATCAGATATACTAGATGAGCAAAATAAGCTTTTACTCACTACTTTCCATAAATCTGGTTCAAAGTAAAAGCAACAGCTATCATTACAAAAGAATGTCCCTTACTCACATGGAAAAAGAATGAAATGTGATCCCGTCATACAGCATACAAAAAAAAAAAAAAAAGAATATCCCTATCCTCAAGGTAAGAAGATATGAAGCATATATGCCTCACTATGAAATATTGATCCAAGTAAAGAGGACCCTAGGAGGTCCACATTCTTCTTTAAGCTGTTGAGCCAGTCACAAATTTCTTTTTATTTGTTAGTTGTTCCTGCCATCACAGCACAGTAGTAACACTTCATTCCAACCCAGAGCTCCATGTGGCATTTCTAACAAGACTTCATATATAGCCAGAACTGATATTCAAATCAAATGTGACAGTGCAATAGTACTGGATATTAAATTATTTAAAGACTTCAGAAACTTGATAAAATCTACCCCTGTGCAATCACATGCTGCTCTGATCTTCCTAAACTAGCTCCTGAGAATATTTTGAATTTTATTTCTAAATAAAAAAAATGTCGCTATAAAACACATGGGAAAAGAAGCACTGATCCTGACTGCTGATTTTCTTTGTTATCATGTAAATTCTATTTTCCCCAAATAGTAAACAAACTGAATGAGTTCCTGATCTGATTAGATAATTGCCCCAAATTTTACCTAACGTACAAGGCTTTTGCTTCAGGTTTTTTGGTGGCTAGCTTTGCCAAAGTAAGTTTTCTTCTACTGCAAATTTCCTAAGATTTTGTGTATTTAAAAAAAAATATTGCTCATTAGAGGATATTGAATTTTATCACATGCTCTCCCTTTTTCCTTGAAAATACCATTGCTTTTCCTTCTAGCTAACCTTAAGATTTTCCCTTTGTATTTGGTTTGTAGCCATTTTCTTTGATGTAATTAGGTATACTTTTCTTTTTCTATATCTTGCTAGTGGTTCATAACAATTTTTGAATTTGTGAGGATATTTATTTTGCCAACTTTAGAAAATTCTAACCCTTTGTGTTTTCAAGTATTGCTTCTGCCTTATTTTTTTTTCTCCTTCTTGTGAATCTCCAAATATACATAGATTAGGCCTGTTCACTGAATCCCACATGTCTCATAAATCTTACTCTATTTTCTCCATGCTTTGGTCTGTATGTTTTCTACTAACCTACCATTCAGTTTAGTATTTCTCTCTTTAAGTGACAGTAATTTACTTTTATTTCCTTCATAATGTCAGTTTTTGTATTTTTCAGTTCTAAAAATTCCATTTTTCTTATTCAATAACCGTTTATTCAAATTTTCCATGAAATATTGTCATGTGTATTTTTGAACACATTAATCTTAGTTTTGTTAAAATCCATATGTAATTATATTCAAATTCTTGATCTTCTCTGCACTTCTATCATCTTTTATTTCTCTTCATTTTTGGTAAAATCTTGGTTTTTTCCTATGCTTGGCTACTTTGATTCAATGTTGGGACATTGTGTATAATCTAAATTTAAGGATAATTTAAGGTCATGGATGATGTAACCATTCCCGGCTGGCAATGATGCAAGCTGAGCCCTGTTCTGGGTTTGGGGCTCTTGTTGCTAAAAGAATTTAGACGAATGAGAGGGCCAATTGAGAAAAAGAGTAAAGTTTATTAAAGAGAAAGAGAGAAAATAAATGTTAAAGCGATAACATGGTTGTGTTCAAGGGAGAAACATGCACTGAGTGGAAGTAGGTTCGCTTGCTTTATAGGAAGGCTTTTGCTACTGGCAGGTTTCCATAGTAACCTTTGAATACTAGGAGCTTACAAGGTTTGTATTAACCAGGTGCTTACAGGTGTTGCAGGAAGCAATAACTATTAAAGTTTATGGCCAGTTCATCACATATCCAAAATTTGTCTTTGGACAGATGTTTAACAATCGTTATAAACCCAGGCTTTCTGTTATTAACTAAGAGTTTTTATTTCTAGCTCACGATTTTACAAGCTTTTATGGTTTGGGGAGATTTCAATGGTGAGGGGAGATTTCGAGGCATTAGGGGAAATTTTTGTCCCATGAAGTTTATAGCTAAAGTTTTCTGTTTGCATCACTTCCTTTGGAGCTAGATAAGAAACAAGGGACTTGCAGTTGTCCATTAACTGTTTTAAGAGGTGGATAGGAAGACAGGGATTTGCAATTATCTGTTAACTTTTTCAGAGCTGGATAGGAAACCAGGGACTTGCAGTTTTTCTAATCTATCCTGCTTCAATGTTATCTTCCTTCAGAAACTATGCCCTTTTTCTTATGTAATGAATTTAAGTAAAGGCAGAATAATTAACCCAATTAGGAAGTAAGCTGATTTGAATCTTGGCTTCAGTCTGTGTAATGCTTGGCTTGGTTCTTACAGGTTCATCCTTACATCTTGTGCGTAACCCTTCAAGGAAACCTGAATACCTGGTTGTGTAATAGGATTCTACCTGCTTCCTAGATCCTAAACTCAAATTTTGTCTTTCCAGTACCATGAGGTTGCTGTAAGCTCTGCCAGCTCCTCAGCCTCTCCATTTCTATCATGCATTGAAAAACCTCTAGGGAACAGGTGGTGCCCAGTGTTGGTCTTATCTTCCTGGATTCCCCTTTTCCTCTAATTCTTGGCTACTGAGGTTTTTTTCTACTTTTGTAGCTCTTAAATGCTCTCAAACATAGTTTCGAAAAAAATGTATCCATCTTTTGTCCCTGTCTTCTACAGCGGATTTGGATTTACATGAGTAAATCACCATTTTGAATTCCTGATTACACTTAAAAATACTTAGAAAAAAATAACATTCCTCTACATTACTGGGAATAAATGGTGCTTATTAATCATTTTATCAAAATGTTCTATATCTTCAGTTATGATTGAACAAGGGAAACATCTTGGTTTTATAAGATGGGATTTTATTTCTGAAAGACTTTATATACTTTTAGATTATATTAGGTATAAATTTCTTTTGAGAGTAAAAATATTCTAAAATAGGATTAGCCTGAAGACTGCATAGCTCTCTAAATATACTAAAAATCAGTGAATTTTACACTTTAAACAGTTAAATATTATGGTATGTAAATTATATATCAATTGAGTTGTTAAAATTTTAAATATTAGATGAAAATATGTACCAAAATTATTATATCATTTTTTCTACTAATTTTTTTAATAGCATAGGGAATTCATCTTTGTTACCCATATCAATTACTCCTCAAATTATATTTTGTTTGATATTAAAATTGGAAAAACAAAATTTTATTTTTTAATATTGAGAGTACATCTGTTTTATCTTTATTATAATATTTAAATGTGTCCCACAATAAAATTGCTAGCATTCAAATTTTACATGAGCTTTGGACATGTTTTAGTAAGAAGTAAGTGCAATTTGTATTATATTTTTGAGTAATGTTTTTTCTTTCTTTTTCCCTCCCTTCATTCACCAAATTCTTCTAGACAGATCTGATTTTCTTTTCCAAGTTTAAAGTTATACAATTTTTAGTTTTTAAATAATTATTGCTTCTACTCTAGTCAGACCCATACAATAGCCTATTATTTTGTGTCAAAGTTTAATTTATCATCTGTTTAAGAAACTAAAACATGGAGATTTGAGTGAATTGCCCCAAAATATGCAAGATAAATGCCAAAGCCAGAGCTAGATATCTACATTTTCCATTTTATATTGTCTTCTTTACATACTATTCTTTCAACTTCTATAAATACATGCGACTTTGGTCAAAGTATAATCTGGGATTGCAGCCACAAGTAATATGATTAAAGCATGTGAAGTAGGGTATTGTGAAATAATATGGCTCTTATAAGAGTAAAGATACTATAGGTAGTAATTAACATTGACATTGACAAATATTAGAAATCTAAATATATTCCTTAAAAAATAAAAGTTAATCACTAGATAAAATTTAAAATAACTTATCGCTTATTTAGGTAACACATTAGAAAATATTGAAAGCAGATTGGAGAAAAATATAAAAATAAATGAACATTTATTGAGCAACTTTTGCAAGATGGTTTTAAATGGTCTTTATATAATTTTGAGAAATTCCATTAAAATAGCAATTATCATCTCCATTTCTGGAGATGAAAACTTGATATTTATGATAGGTGCATACATTGTCATTATCAAAGTGTTAGTAAGCTAAGACTTGCACTCATATTTTCTGATTTCAAATCCTTGATGTATTTGGTTTATTTTTGTTCTATCCTCCTTTTAACATAATCTTTTTTATTATAGATGGGTGGGGGGTTTCTGAATTTTTCACCCCATTTTATTCATATTTCTCCAGAATAATCTTTTCTAAACCAATTTTTTTCTCTTTGCTTAAATTAAGAATTTCCATCAACCACCCACTCATATCAAAAGCCCAGTGGACTTCAAGCTGTCCTTTTACTGCCAAATTCTTCCCAGGAAATATTCTCTCAAGAGACCACAGATCATTTTTGTATGAAAAATCAAATGATATGTCATACGGAGGGTACTGTCAAGCAGAAAGAAATGCAAAGAAGCAGCTTCTACCAGTTCGTTGTTATTTTTTGCTTCCTACACAGCCGGCTGTATTTTAAGGCATTAGGAAAGTTTAAAAAATATATATATAAGAATTAAGAAAACAATCGTGTCATTATCAGTAAAAATAAAAACTGTTTGCTTTTTATCCAAGTATTGATTACAGTATAATCTTGGACATATCATGAAATGTTTGATTACTCAGACCAGTTATATATTTTATGTAACTTGTGATGCATTCTGCTTCAAGTTATAAATTATTCTACAGCAATACTCAAGGAAAGGGATGTTATAGTCAGAAATGTGTCCGAAAATCAACAACAATTTAGCATTTCTAGGAGTGAGGGAAGCGTTTGAAACGTGCTTTAGCTTTAATTGCCTTATTATGTATTTTTAACAAGCTTAGCCTCTCAAGGCTTTAAATCAATAAATAATAAATTTTTTGGCCTGTAATATTTAGTTTGTGGATAACTTCATACCTGCTGGACTCAACTAGGTTTGATTGGTTTGGCTTCACATGTTTCCCTGTTTCCTTCTCAAACTTAGGCTGCAGGAGTAGCTATGGAAATGGGAAAAAAGTCTTGTTCCTGCTTAGTCTTTATTGAGTAAAGAATGGAGATTGCTTCAGTTTGCTAAAGCTGCTGGAATGCAATATACCAGAAACTGAATGGCTTTTTTTTTTTTAATTTGCATATGGGCAGGAGGCACCAGGGATCGAACTCCAGACCTCCAGCACGGCAGGTCGGAGCTCCGCCTGCTGAGCCACGGCAGCTGCCCGTGAATGACTTTTAAAAGGGGGATTTCTTAAGCTACAAGTTTACAGATCTAAGGCCATGAAAATGTCCAAACTAAGGCATCCAGAGAAAGATACTTTAACTCCAAAGAAAAGGCCTGTGACTTTCAGGATTTTTCTCTCAGCTGGGAAGGTGCACAGGACGTCTTCTAGCTTTCTCTTCTCATTTCATAAGGTTTTCCCAGGAGCATTTTTCTTCTGCATATCCAAAGATCTCTGGCTGTGTCGGCTCTTTGGCACTGTAACTTTTTCCAAAATGGTTCTCTTTTCATGGGCTCTGGTAAATGACCCCATCTTGAATGGGTGGAGACACATCTCCATGGAAACCATCTAATCAAAAGTTACCACCCATGACTGTGTGGGTCCCATCTCCATGGAAACCACCAAAAATATCCCACCCAGCAATTTTGAATGAGGATCTAAGAACACGGTTTTGGGGAGGTACATAACAGCTTAAAGCCAGCACAGGGACCTAAATTAAAGGACAAGTTTTAAACTTGAAAATTTTCAGAATAGATAGTGAGAAACTTTCTTCCCTTCATGTATAAGTTTACATTTCAAAAGGGGATAAAACCCTTGGCCATGAAGCAATTTTTTTACATTCTGAACTATCCTAAATCCAGCAAGCAAAGGTATACTCTCCCCCAGTCAGTAGAGGAAGGGGAGCGTTGTCTCACTGCAAAGTAAGCTGCTAGATGCATAATTTCAGGTGCAAGAGACCCATTTTGTACATGTGGGTCTGACCATTTGGCTATTAACACATTGCATGGAGGGAAAAAAATTGGAGAGTGGTGAACCAATGTAGTTATTGCTGTAGGTAATAATTATCTGTCCATGTTCCAGTAACCCCTATGTTTACTGTCTGGATAATTTAAATCAGTAAAGGTAGTAAAACTTATTGGTACCCACTGGTCTTACAGTGACAAGGAGGAGCAATGAGAGTGGCCCAAATATGCCATGTCTCTTAAAGCTTCTGTTTGGAACCCTCACGCTGTCACTTCTGCTTCCATTCTAATGGCTGTAAGTCACCCACCCCAGTACAAAGTCAGTGGGGACAGAGAGACATGGTGGGGGTGGGGTGGGGAGAAGGAGATGAATATTGAGAACAAATATTGGAATCCACCACAGTCTGTTGGTCTTAAATATTTACCTCTATCCTGTACACAAAATATACTTACGCCTTTTGGAAATAACCCCCTAAAGTCATATCTAATCACAACATAATGTCTGCAGTCAAGGTTGTGGCTAAAATCAAATCTAGATCTAAATCATGCCTATACTGGTGTCTCTTGATCCAGAAGACCAAAAACAAAACAAATCATCTGTATGACAAATACCCGATAACCTTTATGGGAAGAGAAAGGCAGGACGATTGCAATAAACTATCACAATAACAAAAGTGGATAATAGGAAGCATATAGCAGTCCCTACTTCATAGAAATTTTTGAAATCCTGCTGAGGAGCAAATTTTGCAAAGTCATCCTATACTTGAGTTAGTCTGTGGTCTTTGATTGGACCCTAGTTCTGTCACTTGAAGTTATGTATGCATTCCTTTACTTCATAGCTCTTTTTTTCCATACATCAAGAAGCTCTATTTCTATTGTCCTTTCTGACCACATCTGAAGAGAGGGCTGGAAAATGCAACTTCTTTGGCAGCTGAATTGGTTTCTTTTCTTGCTCCCTGCCAAAGATATTGGAAGGCTCTAGGCTATTATACAAAAGACAAACAAAACAGTCAGGGTCTTTTCTTAATACCAAGTGAAGGTACTTTTTGCAATATCACTCTAAAAAGTTGATATTTTTGATGTATTTTAATCTATTCAGTGTCATGTACAACTAGCCACACACATTTCAATTCTTTTCAAAATACTCTCTCATCCCTCTCTCTCTCTTGACTTTATTAAAGATACTTTGAGCTTACCATGCTTTCATGGGATGATACATTTTGACTGTCTATGTAGGCCATTTTTTTAAACTAAAAATATATACTATACTTACTTTATTCAAATCAAAGATTATTTTAAAAGACCTAAGGGTCATATCCTTGATTTGACCATCGTTCTTATGTGCTATCATAATTTAGAATGCTGGAAATACAATCTTTTAGTAGACAGATACTAAAATATTCTTTTTGCTTAAACATAAATATGATTATGCATGGAAAATATACAATCTAGATGTTGACCTAGGGAGATAAACTCTTCTTCATAATTTTCCGGAGTTCTTTATAGTAAATTTGGTAGCTGTTCTAGTTTGCTAGGAATGCAATATACCAGAAACAGAATGCCTTTTGAAGAGGGGAATTTAATGAGTTGCTAGTTTACAGTTCTAAGGCAAAGAAAATGTCCCAATTAAAATAAGTATAATGAAATGTCCAATCAAAGGCATCCAGGAAAAAATATCTTGGCTCAAGAAGGCCGATGAAGTTCAGGGTTTCTCTCTCAAATGAGAAGGCACATGGCAGACACAGTCATGGTATCTCTCTTGACTGGAAGGGCGCATGGCAAACACAGCATCATCTGCTAGCTTTCTCTCCTGGCTTCCTGTTTCATGAAGCTCCCTGGTAGGCATTTTCCTTCTTTATCTCCAAAGCGCTGGTTGGTGGACTCTCTGCTTCATGGTGCTGCAGCATTCTCTGCTCTCTCTGAATCTCCTGGCTTTTTCTCTTGTCTTTCTCTTTTATAGAATTCCAGTAAACTATTCAAGACCCACCGGAATGGGTGGAGATACGTCTCCACCTAATCCAGTTTAACAACCACTCTTGCTTGAGTTACATCTCCAGGGAGATGATCTAATTACAGTTTTAATCATACAGTATTCAGTAGGGATTAGAAGAAATGGCTGGATTTATAAAATGGGATTAGAATTAAAACATGGCTTTTCTAGGGTACATACGTCCTTTCAAAACAGCACAATAGCTATATGCTCTCATAATGGCTTTGTATTAGTTAAAATTTGGAGAATTTTTAAACAAACACAAAATTTTCTATTGTTCTTCCTTTAAAAGGGTGATGAAGTAAATCTTTGTGTTACCTAATGGCCATTTTAGGAAACCTGAATATATTTCTGGCATAAATGATCTTAACAGTTTTATTATTTATAATTTGAGAAAGGTAAAATCAAGAATAGAGAATAGCTGTTAGAGAAGATAAGACATATAAATAACTAAAGACAGAAAGGTAGATAATGATGGAAATAAATTGCAATGAAA
>PVIY010010251.1:0-69391 GCA_004026745.1 Myrmecophaga tridactyla
TTCCCCCAACCTAACACAAAGAAAGGCTTTCATCCTTGGGGAGCTGTCTGGGGAGTTAGAGGGGGTGGGGATGGGGCTGATTTTTTTCATGCTGCCGATATTTTTACCTGTGTCTGGTTAAGAGCTTATGGCTTTCCATCACTCACAGAGAATGCACAAGTTGTAATGGTCCTTGACAAGATCTTGACTAGCAGGAGTTGGTGAGTAAGGGCAGGAACCACATAGGGGACCTCAGAGAAGAGGGAGATGACCCACATCCATGGTTCCTACAGCCCTGGATGGATCCAGAAATTGTTTTTTTGTAGGTGGAATCATTGGATGTCAGCCCAATAAGAGCAAAATACAATTACAACAAAGTCACAAGCCAGACAGCGGTGGTAGCTGTGGGCTTGGCTATAAATGTGGAAGGACCCTGGGCATCCTCAGAATCAGGCAGTTTAATCTCTCCATCTTTCTAGAGAAGATGAGTTTATTTAACTTTCAATTATAGGGAATTTGAATATATGCAAAAATCTACAGAATAGTACAACAGACCCAATGGGTCCACCACCATCCCCCCACAACCATCAGCTGCTGCCAGTTCTGCCCCATCTGTACCCCATCCCATAGTTTTTAATGCAAATTTTAGACATTCTATCATTTCTTCACAAATATTTCAGTATGTTGCTTGAGAAAGAAACACTCTTAAAAAACATAACTACAATAATACATTATCATACTTAAAATAAATGAACAATAATTTAATAATACTGACAAATATTTTTGCCAGCTTTTAAATGTCCAATTGTCTGATAAAGAACATGATTTGTATGATTCCACTTTCATGGCCATGGCAAAGGTAACATCAGAGGTTTATAATACAGAATATAGGGGACCTAGAGATAAATGAAAGCTTGAGATGGGTCAGAAGACTGCGGAACTATTAAATTTTACCGTCAGGGAATACCCCCAATACTGTGTCAAACTTTAGGGACACCCAAATTGATAGGACAAGCCTTTGATCTTTAGGCTTGCTTTTGTGAAGCTTATGTAGATACCAGAGAAGCTTAGCCTACCTATAGGTATACTTAAGAGTTACTTCTGGAGGACCTCTTTTGTTGCTCAGATGTGGCCTCTCTCTCTCTAAGCCCAATTCTGCAAGTGAAATCATTGCCCTTCCCCCCCAGGGATGAAAGTCTTCCTGGCAGCATAGGAGATGACTCCCCAGGGTTGAGCCTGGCCCTGGCACTGTGGAATCAACAATGCCATCCTGACCAAAAGGCAGAAAAGAAGTGTGACAAATAAGGTATCAATGGCTGAGAGTTCAAATAGAGTCAAGAGGCTACTCTGGAGGTTGCTCTTACACAAGTTTCAGTCAGACATTGCTACCTATCATAGCTTGCCAAACACCAATTAAAACCATCCCTGTCAATCCTAAAGAACACCTATGGCATTATATAAGATTCTACAAATGTTCCATACACGAGGATAACTTTCCAGAAACCTACAACCTCCAGATGAGTCCCTGGACCAGATAAGTCCTGAAATGCAGAGGGGCCAATCTCTCCAGAATATCAACCAGTTCCATCCCCTTATCCCATATTATCGACAGCCCCTTCCAACATGAAAAAGTTAGAATGAGCATAGCCCAAATAACCCTAAAGAGTAGGAGAAAGATCAAAGGAGAAGGTGGAATTACATAGAGAAGATAGGGTTTAACAAATGAGTATGATTGCTAAATCTTATATTGATATTTCTTTTAGTCTCCAGTGTCTTAGAGCAGCTAGAAGTAAAAACCTAAAATTGTGGAACTGTAACCCATACCAAACTCTGAAATCTGCCCAACAATGAATTGTTGTGGTGTGCTTTGAAATGTATTGCTTTTTTGTATATGCTATTTTTCACAATTAAAAAATAAAAGAATATGCCACATCTTTAACGGCCATTCTGCAGAAGTAGCTCACCAGCAGGCAAGTCTGCACTCTGCATGGTTTGTGGTTGCTGACAGAAACAGCCCCAAATCTGGCAATCTGGCTTGTAAAAGGGAAGAAGGATGAGTACATTGTGGCAATTCTGTTCCTTGTGTTTTAGGTAAAAAAAAAAAAGCAATCCTGACAGATTTGAAGCAGATATGAGAAGTTCCTTTCTTTTTAAGAGAAATCTTATTAATGCTCAAGGAAAATGTTCAAGAGAAACAAAAGTTTTATTTTGGAATCATGATTTCCAAAGCTCTTAGTCCCTTTAAAGTTTTCACTATTTGTGTTGCTAAATGGCCCACACCCTACAACTTACCCCACACAACCCCAGCTGTTCCACACTGACACTGCAAGGAAGACAATACTATCCAGCCCGCACAACCCTGAGACCAAAGAACTTTCTAGAGAGAAGATTGCTCATGAGTTTAATGAGGGGGTTTAGGGACAAGAATAAGACCTTTCCAGTGGTGGCACTGGAAGATGAAAGTCTGTCCCAGTCATGTAGGCAGCTGAGTGACTTGCTCTCAAAATGGAAGAGGGGGTAGGGCCAAGACCATGTGTTTCATTAATGACAATCAAAAATATTGTGTAGTGAGTACAACTGTTTACCAGGTTCTATGGAAAGAAAATGAAGTTCAATATTCAAATAATCTAATATAATTTACTTCATTGGTAGGGACAGAATTTTTTAGATGAGTTAAAGTGTGTTGAGTAAGAACACAAGCCAATAGTGATTGTTATAATGCCAACCACTCATTGACCAATTCCCAAAGGCTCGGCACTGTCCTTGCCATTTTACACATACCTCATTTAATCCTCACGATAACTTTGCCATTTTATGGGTATAGATCTTGAGGTTCAGAAATGCAAAACAACTTGAGCAACATCACACAGGTAGTCAGTGGCAGAGCAGGAGCTCAGGCTCAAGTCTGCAAGCCTGTGTTCCTAATTGCTACGCAGTCCCATGGTACCTCTGGATCAATTAAGTTGTCATTAAGATGTGTGCTGATAGGTTGGGCACCCGTGGGCATCCAATGGCACCAAAGTTACAAGCTTCTTTCTTCTCAGAAACTGTCACAGTTATTCAGGAACATGCCTGCATTATTTTGCCACCAATTCTATCCAAGAAGATGGGTTCTGTTTCCCCTTCCAGTTGCTCCCAGGGAACCAAGTGACCTAAGAGTTGATTGACATGTTGGGTAGAGTCACTTCTCAGGGGAGAAGGGAGACTTTTATTCAAGGCAAAATGAAGACAGCACAGACATGCTTTGGGAAAAGGAGTTTAAAACAAAAGTACTGAGAAGAAGAAACTGATAGGTAAAAATTTGACTCATCATGTCTGTGATTTTCAATGAAGAGGTGATTTTGCCAACCTGGGGATATTTTACAATGTCTGCAAAATTTGGGTCACAGTTGGGGGTGGGATGCTATGGACACCTAGAAGAAGAGGCCAGGGATTCTGCTAAACGTCCTGCAATGCACATGACAGCCCCCACTCCCCACTCCTCCCAATAGAGAATTATCTGGCCCAAATGCTTGCTTACAGACTTATTTTCCTTCCCCTCAGTATTTTTTCTAAGGGTCTCAAAAGAGAAGTTTGCAGAAAGAAATCTTAGAATTATTATTTCTCAGGGGTAGGGGAGATGAGTCAAAGTGTCTCTTCATCACAAACCAATCACAGATTTGGAATTCTTATGGTTAATTTGACCACTGTCAAAACTGGAAAGAGATAACCCTGACCTGGATCTCACTGTTCTTGAAATCCGGAGTTGTCCATCTGGCTGATTTATACTAAGTGCACCAGAAATTGTCAACCCCCCAAGAGAGTACTATGCAAGGACGCAGGATAGAACTCATTTAATTTGGGGGTTTTTTTGGGGGGGGAGGGGAGGGGGAATGCTAGTAAAATGTTCTATTTTAAAAAAAAATTTTTTTTAATTAGGGAAGTTGTGGGTTTACAGAAAAATCAAGCATAAAATACAGGGTTCCTGTATATCAACCTATTATTAACATCATGCATTAGTGTGGTACATTTATTACAAGTGATGAAATTACATTTTTATAATTGTACTATTAACTATTAACTATAGTCCATGGTTTAACTTAGGGCTCATTGTTTGTGTTGCATTGTTCTATGGATTTTTAAAAATTTTTATTCTAGTAGCATACACATAAGCTAAAATTTCGCCTTTTAACCACACTGACAAATATAATTCAGTGCTGTTAATTATATTCACAATGTTTTCCAACATCACCACCATATATTACCAAAGCATTTCCATTTTTGAAATAGGAATGCTCAACATTTTAAGCCTTAACTCCTTATTCCCTACCCATACCACATGCCCTGGTAACCTATATTCTAGATTCTCTCTCTCTGAGTTTGCTTTTCCTAATAATTTCATATCAGTGAGCTCATACATATTTGTCCTTTTGTATCTGGCTTCTTTCACTCAACATGGTGCCTTCAATGTTGATGCAGGTTGTCACATGTATCAGAACTTCAATCCTTTTTATGGCTGAGTAATTCAATAATCTGTTGTATGTATATACCACATTTTGTTTATCCATTCATTGGTTGGATTGGGCTTTTCTTTGTAGTAAGATTTTTGATGACTGATTGAATCTCTGAATCTCTTTACTTGTGATTGATTTGTTGAGATCTTCTAATTCTTCCTAAGTTGATGTAGCTTGTTTGTGTGTTTCCAGGAATTTGTCCATTTCATCTAAGTTGTCTAGTTTGTTGGTATACAGTTGTTCATAGTATCATCTTATGATTTCTTTTATTTCTTCAGGATCTGTGGTAATGCACCCCTTCTCATTTCTGATTTTGTTTATTTGCATCCTCTCTTTTTTTTTTCTTTGTCAGTCTTGTTAGTGGCCCATCAATTTTACTGATTTTCTCAAAGAACCAATTTTTGGTTTTATTGATTCTTTCTACTGTTCCTTTGTTCTTCCATTCATTTAATTCTGCTGTAATCTTTGTTATTTCTCCTCTTCTATTTGCTTTGGGGCTAGTTTGCTGTTCTTTCTCAAGTTCCTCCAGGTGAGCAGTGATGTCCTCGATTTTTGCTTTTTCATGTTTTTTAATATAGGCATTTAGGACAATAAATTTCCCTCTCAACACAGCCTGTGCCACATCCCATAAGTTCTAATATGTTGTATTCTCATTTTCATTTATTTCCAGGCAGCTACTGATTTCTCTAGCAATTTCTTCTCTGACCCACTTGTTGTTTAAGAGGATGTTATTTAATCTCCATGTATTTGTGAATGTTTTCTTTTTTTGGTGGTTATTGAGATCCAACTTCATTCCATTGTAATCAGAGAAAGTGCTTTGAATAATTTCAATATTTTTAAATTTATAAAAACCTGTTTTGTGCCCAAGCATATTTTCTATCCTGGAGAATGTTCCATGAGCACCAGAGCAGAATGTATATACTGGTGTTTTGGGGTGCAATGACCTATACATGTCTGTTAGGTCTAATTCATTTATCAAGTTGTTTAACTTCTCTATTTCCTTGTTGATCTTCTGTCTGGTTGTTCTCTATATAGAGAGTGGTGTATTGAAGTCTCCTACTATTATTGTTGAAACATGTATCACTCCCTTCAGTTTCCTTCTGTCCTTCTTTGTCTTTTATGATGTCATTACATTTAAAGTCTATCTTTTCCGATATTAGTATAGCTACCCCTGCTTTCTTTTAATTATAACTTGCATGGAAAATCTTTTTCCATCCTTTCACTTTCAATCTATTTGTATCTTTGTGTCTAAGATGAGTCTCTTATAAGCAGCATATAGCTGGTTTATATTTCTTAATCCATTCTGCCAATCTGTATCTTTTAATTGGTAAGATTAGTCTGTTAACATTCAAAGTTATTACTGAAAAGGTGTTTCCTGAATCCACCACTTGATCTTTTTTATTTTATTTGTCAGATTTATATATTCTTTTTTCCTTCTTTCTCTTTTTATCCTTTAAGTTACCCTTACCAGTACTCTTCAATTCTGTGCCCTCCTCCAGACCTCCCACTCCTGTCTTTTTTTTCAACTGACAGAACTCCCTTTAGTATTTCTTACAGGCTGTGTCTCATTGACAAATTCTTTCAGGATTTGTTTATCTGTGAAATTTTCAATCTCCCCCTCAGTTTTGAAGAACAGTTTGGCTGGGTCCAATTTTTTGGCTGAAAATCTTTTTCTTTCAGTATATTAATATATCAAACCACTGCCTTCTCGCCTCCATGGTGCCAGTTGAGTAGTCTGAACTCAGTCTTATGTGGTTACCTTTGTATGCAGTTGATCATTTTTCTCTTGATGCTTTCAGAATTTTCTGCTTCTCTTTAACAGTTTACAGATGATTAGTATGTGTCTTGGGGAAGGCCTATTTGGATTTATTGTATTTGGAGTTCATTGAGCTTCTTTGACTTGTATATTTATGTCCTTTATAAGGGTTGGGAACTTTTCCCCCAATTTATCCTCAACTAATTTTCTGAGCCCTTTACTCCTCTCTTCTCCTTCTGGGACACCAATGATTCTTATATTTGTGTGCTTTGTTTTGTCCATCATTTCCCTGAGATCCAATTAAAATGTTTTCATCTTTTTTGCCATTTGCTGTTTTGAGTGTTCAAAATCAGTTGTCCTGTCCTCTAGTTTGCTTATTCTTTCTTCTGCCTCTTCAAATCTGCTATTGCCTTTCTGAGACTCTTTGCACCTCTTTACCTGGGATGGCATTAGTTCCTCCCACAGAGGTTTGTCCTCAGTATTAAATGAAATAATACACAGGAACTGGCATGAGGAAAGCTGGGGGACAATCTTAATAATAGGACCCCAAGGTGGTCATGAAGAGTAAATGAGTTACTGCATGGGAACCAGACTGACCAATGCCTGGAATAGCATGAACCTTTATGAAATATGAGGTATGATTGTTATCAAATCCCCTGTCTTCCCTAGGGAGAGAGAAATGGTAATGTTTGGGCAGGGCTGGTTGAGGGAACTGGTTTAGGATAAATATGAAGATGGCCTCATGGAATGTGGTTAGACCTGGAGCTGTCAAGAGCAGGTTTTCTCAACCTCGGCACTGTTGACATTTTGGGCTGGATAATTTTTTGCCGTGGGAAAGGCTGTCTTGTGCATCGTAGGATGTTTAGCAGCTTCCCTGGCCTCTACCCACTAGATGCCAGTGGCACCTCCCCAGACCCCGTTGTGACAACCAAAATGTCTTCATACATTATCAAATGTATCCTCTAGAACCACTTCTAGAGGAACACTGCTCTAGAAGTGACAAAGTCAATGCAACAGTCCAAAGTAGAGTCTCCCAGGGGAGTGACATTTACTTATTTTTTCCTAGAGGCCAATTTATTCAGGTAGGGATGACACCACATAATGAAAACATTTCCATTCTATTTTTCTGGTAGTTCATGTCGAATACATTTATTTGGATATATGTATATGCTATGGACTAAAAAGAAAAGGAACAGAAAATAACTTCTATGGAAGGGAAACATTTTAAATGGAAATGTTTTTGTGGCATGTGATTGAGGTTTATTAACATGGGTAAAAATAGCTCTGACCTCCAGAAACTCTGTGAGCTGATGACCCCAGGGTAGCTTTTAGCAAGGTCACAGAGGGTTGACGTCACTTGTGGCTTTCCCTGTGCCCCCAGCTCCCAACCCCAAGCAATACTAAACATGTGCTTTATTTCCCACCCTGGCCTATGTTCTTTACTTTCTTCCAGAACAGTTCCTACAAGGGTTGCAGGAAGGTCATGTCTGCTCAGGAATTCTGGAAAGCTGGTAACTGCTCCAAAGGCCTGAAAACAACAAGTCCTTCCCCATTTTCAAGGTGGCCTATGTCATGGTGGCTGGCTAATTTTCTCTCTTTGGAATATTTAGCCATGGTTTTTAGAGCTGAGCTCCTTAGACTCTTATCACCTGGGGGTCTTGTTCAAACACAGATTCTGATTCAGTAGGTATGGGAGGGATCCGAGGTTTTGCATTTCTGACGAGCTCCTAGGTGATGCCCACACCCTGTCTGGGGTCCACTCTGAGTGTCCCTGTGCTACTGCACAGTTCTACAAAGAGTCTTCTTTCACAGCACCTAAAACTGAGGATTTTCAGCAACCATTTGGAAGCAATGAAGAGGCATTTTGATCATTGGAAAAACTAACAGCCAGGGCATCTTTCTTGCTTGTTTTGGCTTAAACAGTGAGAATTTATTGGCTCATGGTTTTGAGGCTAGGAGAAGTCCAAATCAAGGCATCATCAAGGCAATGTTTTCTTCCAGAACACTGGAGTCCTGGAGCTGGCTGCTGGTGATCCTTGGTCTTTGATTCCTCCCTCATGTGGCAGTGCACATGGTGGCTTCTCCTGGCCTCTCCCTTCTCTTTGGGTTTCCATTGCCCTTCAGCTTCTTGCTGCTCCCTATGGCTTTCTCTCTTCTGTCTAAATTTTATTCTGCTTGTAAAGGAATCCAATAATAGGATTAAGACCCAACCTGATTGAGTTGAGCCACACGTAACGGAAATAGTCTCATTTTGAAAAGGTCCTGCTTACAATGGATTCACGCCCACAGGGAAAGATTACATTTAAGAGTCTATTTTTCTGGGGTTCATAGCTCCAAACCAGCATAGAAAGGAAATGGTTCTTGATACCCATAAAGTTTCTGACTCAAATGATTGTATATTCTTACTTTAACTAGATTTTATCTGATTTTAGCTTTTTTTTTTTACAGATGATCTTTAATTATCATATCAAATAGCTGTTGAATTATTTTCTCAAATGTCTATCAAAGGAATATGATGATAAAATAAATTCTACCACATTCTCCTACCCTATTAAAAAGTTGGAGATATGGGATCCCTGGGATCCTAGTCTGAGAAATCAAGCTTCTGCAGGATAGCCATCCTTTTACAAATGCATATTGGGGACTATTTTGGTTTGCTAAATGCTGATGGACTGCAATATACAGAAATTGAATGGCTTTTAAAAATGGAATTTATTAAATTCTGAGGCTCAAGAAAGACTAACGTCTGTCACATGGGAAGGCACATGGCTGGCATCTGCTGATCCTTGTTCCTAGTTCTGTTGCTTCCAACTTCTGATGCCAGTGGTTTCTTTTCTAAGATTCTGTGAGCCTCTGCTTAGCTCCTCTGGGACACAACTCTGGGTCCTGACTTACTTAATATCTCATGGGAAGGTACATGGCAATGTCTACTTGGCTCTTCATCTCCAAATGTCTGTGTCTAGGAGTCTCTCTCTATCAGCACTTCAAGCATCTCCAGATGCCTGTGTCTCTGTCAGTTCTGAAGCATCTGTTCTCCATGCATTCTGAGCTTCCTCCAAAATGTCTCCCCTTTTAAAGGATCCTAGTAAACTAATGGAAATCCATCTTGAATGGGAAGAGTCACAGCTCCATCTAATCAAAAGCTCACACCCCCAATTGGGTGTGTCACATCTCCATGGAAACAATCCAATCAAACTTTCCACCCTAAACAAAAGGTCTGCTCCCAAGAGATTGGATTAGGAAAGAAAACATGGCTTTTCTGGTGTACATAGCAATTTCAAACCAGCACAGGGACCTAAGATAAAATATCACAGATAAGATGCTAGTCTTGGGAATACAAAAGGTTTGCAGGTGGGGGCATATATGAAATCAGAAGGAAAGATAGATAATAAAGACTGAGATGGTATAATCTAGGAAAGTCTAGAGTGTACAATGATAGTGACTAAATGTACAAATTAAAATATGTTTTTGCATAAGGAAGAGCACAGAAATGTCAATATTGCAGGGTGTTGAAAATAGATGGCCATTCATATTTTAAAACTTCAACTTCTCTGTAAGACTAAAGCAAGAAATGTTTATCTGGTACAAAATTTATATTTTGATTAATGCATTTCCTAATTTAACTTATATGGACAGTTTAATTGAACCAAATACATGGAACCTTGTATAGGGCATGAGATTTCTTCTCGAGTCAGTGTTGGTTGTTCATGCCTTTCTAGGAAGTTTTTCATTTCATCTACATTGCCTAGTTTATTAGCATAAAGTTCTTCATAGTATCCTCTCATTACTACCTTTATTTCTGTGGGGTCAGTGGCTATGTCTCCCCTTCCATTTTTTATTTTATTTATTTGCATCCTTTCTCTTTTTTGTCAACCTTGCTAAGGGTTCATCAATCTTATTGATTTTCTCATAGAATCAATTTCTGGTTTTGTTGATTTTCCCAATTGTTTTCATGTTCTCAAGTTCATTTATTTCTGCTCTATTCTTCATTATTTCTCTCCTTTTGCTTGCTTTGGGGTTAGTTTGTTGTTCTTTCTCTAGTTCTTCCAAGTGAACAGTTAACGCCTCCATTTTTCCTCTTTCTTTTTTTTTTTTTTTTTGATACAGATATTTAGGGCAATAAATTTCCCTCTTAGCACTGTCTTGGCTGCATCCCATAAATTTTGATATGTTGTGTTTTCATTTTCAGCTGCCTCGAGATATTTACTGATTTCGCTTGTAATTTATTCCTTGACCCACTGATTGTTTAAGAGTGTGTTGTTGAGCCTCCATATATTTGTGAATTTCTGGCCCTCTGCCTGTTATTGATATCCAACTTCATTCCTTTATGATCTGAGAAACTGCTTTGTATGATTTTAATCTTCTTAAATTTATTGAGACTTGCTTTGTGACCCAGCATATGGTCTATTCTTGAGACTGATCCGTGAGCACTTGAGAAAAAGGTGTATTCTGCTGTTGTGGGGTGTAATGGTCTATAAATGTCTGTTAAGTCTAGTTCAGTTATTGTATTATTCAAATTCTCTGTTTTTCTGTCCCTTGATGAGAGCGGGGAATTGAAGTCTCCAACTATTATGGTAGATGTGTCTATTTCTTTTTTCAGTGTTTGCCACATGTATTTTGGAGCATTCTGGCTTGATGCATAAATATTTATGATTGTTACGTCTTCTTGTTGAATGTTCCTATTATTAATACATAGTGTCCTTCTTTGTCTCTTTTAATTGTTTTACATTTGAAGTCTAATTTGTTGGATATTAATATAGCTATTCCTGCTTTTTTCTGATTGTTGTTTGCATGAAATATTTTTTCCCAACCTTTCACTTTCAACCTATGTTTATCCTTGAGTCTAAGATATGTTTCCTGTAGACAGCATATAGATGGGTCCTGTTTTTTAATCCATTCTGCCAGTCTATGTCTTTTGATTAGGGAGTTTAATCCATTAACATTTAGTGTTATTACTGTAAGTTTTTTTCATCTCTTCTAATGTGCATTTCATTCCCATAGTTTCTGTGATTTGTATTTTCAGACTTTTGATTTCTTCTTTTTGTTCATTCCTTGCCTTCTTTATATCCTCCCTCAATTCATGGATTTGATATTTGATGAGATTTTACATGACTGTTTGAACATCCTGAATTAATTGTTTCAGCTCTTGTATCTCATTTGAATTATTGGTTTGTTCTTTTGAATGGGCCATATCTTCAATTTTCCTAGTGTGATTCATTATTTTTTACTGGCATCTAGACATTTAATTTCCTTAATTAGCTTATTCTGGAGACTGTTTTCACTTTTTTACCTAGGATTTTCTTGCTGGATGACTTTTTTATCTATCTGTTCTTTGACATTCAGTTCAGCTTTTTCCAGACCTCTAGCTTAGGTTTTGTTTAATAGCTCAGAATTTTTCAGTTCTTATTTTCTTGTTTCTTACCCTGCCTGTATGGTACCTTTTTTTTCCCCCTTTAGGAGGGTCTACTTAGGTATTATAGACCCCAGCCAGATTTTCCCAGACCAAACTGGCCTCCTGTCAGAAGGAAAGAGTCACCTGCATCAGTTTTCCCTGAGGGTGAGACCCAGCAGTTTGAAAGACTTTCCTGTGAAGTCTCTGGACTCTTTTTTTCCCCCACCCTGCCAGACAAGTCTGTGGTGCTTGTCTGTCTGCAGATCCCACCAGGATCAGGGGATGCGGTACCTTTAACTTTGGCAGACTCTCCCTGCTGGGGGTGTGGTAGAGACTGAGGAGAGGTTGTAGGCTGGCTTTAATGGCTTCAGTTTTCCAGACCTTGAAGGAAGGATTCTACCTGAGCTGGGCCCCACCCCCTCCTGGGGAAAGCACAGCCTCCCTGGAATTCCTTCCTTTAACCTGACCAGCCTCTTTGCCTTTTAGGCAAGATTCATTCTGCCTTTGCTTGGGGGCAGTTGGAGCCTGAGAAGTCTTGCAGTTGTGTGCAAAGAGCAGTCAAGCCATAGAAATACAGCCACAAAAAAGAAAAGAAAAAAAAGTCCTTTACAGAGCAGGACCCCCATTCCTCGGGTGTGCCAATCAAGAGCTTAAGTTGGTACTTTGCTGTATGTATGTGCCCCCTCCTTTCCTTCAGGACCCACAAGTAATTTGTGTTGTTCCATCTGAAAAAAAAACCTCTGCTTTTTTTTTCTTTTTCGGACAGCCCTGCCCTCTCTGAGCTGGGGCAAAAAACAGCAACCTCCGCTTTTATTGGAGGTTCAGCTGAGCTGGGGGGGCTCTATTTTTAGTGGTCAGAATTTGTTAATTAATTCCAAAATTGGAGCTTGGTTGAGCTCAGCCCATTGCTGTTAGCAAAGTCTCTTTCCTTTCCCTTCTGGGAAGTAGCCTGTTGGGAAGGGGTGCTGGTCTCCACGGCTTGGGGGACTCATGGTTTTGAGTGGGATCACAGCTGGTCCATCTTGTCCAGACTGGTGTACGCTGTGTGCCTGGTTACTGAAAAGCAGTTGTTCTGTACTGTTCCTGGCTATTTACTAGCTGCTCTGGAGGATGAACTAAATCCCATACCTCACTAAGCTGCCATCTTGGATCTCCTTTAATAAAGAAGTATTTGCAAAGTTCCCTTGGGGGAATGGGGAGAAAGGGGGAAAATTCAACTTTGCCATTTGGAGAATTCCTGATTCTCTCACAAGCAATGGGGACAACCAAATCAATAGGCCAAGCCCGCAATCTGGGTTTTGTCCCTATGAAACTTATCCCTGCAAAGGATAGGCTAAGCCTACTTAAAATTTGACCTAAGAGTCACCCTGAGAGAACCTCTTTTATTGCTAAGTTGTGGCTTCTCTCTCTTCCAGCCAACATGGCAAGCGAACTCACTGCCCTCCCCCTCTCTACATGGGACATGATTCCTAAGGGTGTAAACCTCCCTGGCAACATGAGATAGAAAATCCTAGAATGAGCTGGGACTCAGCATCAAGGGATTGAGAAAACCTTCTCAATCGAAAGCAGGAAGAGAGAAATGAGACAAAATAAAGTTTCAGTGGCTGAGAGATTTCAAACAGAGTTGAGAGGTTATCCTGGAGGTTATTCTTATGCATTATATAGATACCCTGCTTTTAGTTTATGGTGTATTAGAGTGGCTAGAGGGAAGTGCCTGAAACTGTAGCGCTGTGTTCCAGTAGCCATGTTTCTTGAAGATGATTGTATAATGACATAGCTTTCACAATGTGATTATGTGATTGTGAAAACTTTGTGTCTGATGCTCCTTCTAACTATGGTTTGGACAGATGAGTAAAAAATATGGATAAGAAATTAACAAATAATCGGGGGAACAAAGGTTAAAAATAAATTGAGTACATTGAGATACTAGTGGTCAACGAAAGAGAGTAGTAAGTGGTATGGCATGTATGAGTTTTTTCTTTTTTCTTTCTTTTGCTGGAGAGATGCAATTGTTCAGAAAAATGATCATGGTGTTGAAAACACAACTATGTGATGATATTGTGAGCCACCGATTGTAACCATATCAAGAATGTTTCTATGTCAAGAATGTTTGTGTGTCAAGAATGTGTATATGTTTGTTCATTGTTTATGAAAGAAAAAAAAAGCTTGTGGGAATTCAGGTATCTCTAGTTCTACATTAGGGTATGTCAAGGCAGGATGTAATGCGGTGGAGTCTACAGGGCTTTACTCTCATGTGCCCTCCAGGATTTCTTGATATTAAGTGTGCAAAGCACAAGTTTCTTTCAAGAAGGATGTCAGAGTCAGAAAAGGTGTCAGGAGGGAGTTTGGAGGGAAGGAAAGAGTGGGGGCGCCCTTTGAGTACCTGATGGAGGCTCTGAGTCCATACTGGCACATGATGGCCAGTGCTGTGTGTGATGCAGAGAGCAGTTTGGAAATCCCCAATGAATAGCAAGGCTTGGGAGACAAGTGGCATAAGACGCTGCTGTAAACTACTCTGTCTCTCAAAGGATTTTGCAAGTGCTCACAAAAGTAGAAAGGATAGCCTGAGTGTGCTGGTTTGAAAGGATGCATGTCCCCTAGAAAAGCCATGTTTTAATCTAAATCCCATTTCGTAATGGCAGAATAATCCCTATTCAATACTGTATGTTTGAATCTGTAAAAGATCATCTCCCTGGAGATGTAGCCCAATCAAGAGTAGTTAAACTGGATTAGGTAATGACATGTCTCCACCCATTTGGGTGGGTCTTGATTAGTTTCTGAAGTCCTATAAAAGAGGAAACATTTTGGGGAATGGGAGAGATTCAGAGAGAGCAGAGCAGAACAACATAGCCATGAAAGGCAGAGTCCACCAGCCAGCAACCTTTGGAGGTGAAGAAGGAAAATGCCTCCTGGGGAGCTTCATGAGACAGGAAGCCAGGAGAAGAAGCCCGCAGATGATGCTGTGTTCACCATGTGCCTTTCCAGATGAAAGAGAAACTCTGACTCTGTTTGCCATGTGCCCTTCCACCTGAGAGAGAAACCATGAACTTCATCGGCCTTCTTGATCCAAGGTATCCCCCCCTGGATGCCTTATATTGGACATTTCTATAGACTTGTTTTGATTGGGACATTTTCTTGGCCTTAGAACTATAGACTAGCAACTCATTAAATTCCCCCTTTTAAAAGCCATTCCGTTTCTGTTATATTGCATTCCAGCAGCTAGCAAACTAGAACACCTGAGCCTTGTGGGCCTTTCTGAATGAGATGATGATTGGGCCATGCCACAGCCTAGATGTGCAGTACAATGAAGCCATTGCGTTGTTGGCATTCACATCGAAAATAAAATATTAGCTGAGTGGTCCAGAGTTATGAGTTCGGCTAAGCATATATATATATATATATCTGATTAGTCAACAGATTACAAATATAGAGACTGAGTTCAGGTGGGCTCTGGAGGGGTGACGCTGGCCAGGGACAGACTAGGATAGGGGCCAATGACCAATGCGACTCAGGAGGACTAAAGATTTGTTTATGTGTAACCTGGGAATACAGTGCAATGAGAAATATAATGTCATTGGATCCCAACGTTATTTTCCGAGAGCCTCCTTAAAACTCTACATTTCAGAGAAAGCGGTCTGTATTGAGCACTCAAAGTGCACACACCAGGGACACCTACAGAAGGAAAAGGTGGGGAACAATTTGTGAGGTTGTGTGACCCAGGGACCCAAGCACAGGCTGGCCATAATGAGTCAGGAGGTGATGTCACTGGCTTGGCCATGACTTGATAAGTGACTTGGTCTACTGAGGACAGAGGCTGAGGGTAGGCTCTGTAGTTACCAGGCTAACCCCCCACCCTCACCCCAGAAGGCAGCACAAAGATTATACTTGCCCTGTTCTATTTTGCATCATGAAAGAAAATTTGGAGACCTTGGGGAAATCCTCTCCAAAAGTTCCGAGTAGGGCCTAGAACTTTTCAGAACAGGAACACCAAAAATGCCTTGTGCCATGCCCCCTCAACTGTCTAAGGAGAAAAAAATTTTAAGTCTACAGTTTGATGAGTTGATTCATGTATACATCCATAAAAACATTGCTGTCATCAAGGGTATGGGCGTAGCCATCATTCTGATGAATTCACTATGTCCCTTAAAATTCTCACCTCCTACAAACCTCCTGTCTGCAGGTAATGGCTGATCTGCTTTTTGTCACTATAGATTCAATGTACAATACCAAGAATTTTATATACATGAAAACAAAGTGCATATCCACTGTAATGATTTTATTTATTTTACTTTTTCATTGTAATGATTTTAATGTTCATCTTCGTTGTTGTGTGCACCAGCCACTTATTCCTTTTTATTGCTGTGTGATATTCCATTGCATAGATATACTACAATTTGTTTATTCATTCACCTGTTGATGGATATCTGAATGATTTTACAAACAAAGCTGCTATGAACATTCATGTATAAATTGTCATATGGACATATTCTTTCATTTTCCTATATAAATACCTTGGAGTAGAATGATGAGGTCATATGAGAAGTATGTTAAGCCTTTAAAGGAACTGCCAAACTATTTCCCAAACAGTCATACCATTTAATATTGCTCCTACTACAGTGTGAGAGTTTGGTTGCTCTACATCCTTGTCAACAGTATGGTCAGTCTTCTAAATTTAGGCATTCTTCTGGATTTGTACTGGTATCTCATTATGATTTTAATTTTCATTTCCCTAATGACTAATGATGTTAAACATCTTTCTGTGTTTATTTGCCATTTAAAAATCTTTTGGTGCGGTGGCGCAACAGTGGCTCAGTAGCACAATTCTCGCCTGCCATACCAGAGACTCAGATTCAATTCCCAGTGCCTGCCCATGCAAAAAAAAAAAGAACAAAAGAAAGAAAGAAAAAAAAAGTCTTTAGTGAAGTGTCTATTCAAATCTTTTACCCATTTTTAAGAAATTGAGTTCTTTGTCATCTTATTATTGAGTTGTAAGAGTTGTCTATATAGTCCAGATACAAGGCCTTTTCAGATAAACATTCTGCAAATATTTCTTCCCATCCTGTAGCCTTGAGGAGGCATTTTCTGGCCTGAGAAGTTACTGCTGCAGAGGGAAGATGGTTCAAGCAGGCTGGAATCTTTTATTCTGGACTGCTGGTGTTTTAGGAACTGTCTCTTGGAGCCAGACCTCCCTTTGAGGCTTCTCAACACAGTAATGGGAACATTGTGTCACTGTGAATTCAACCTCATGTTTTTAAGGCCCTTTATGTGCTCCATGGTGCAATGTTAACTATTACCCTAATAGTGTCCCCTGCTCTCACCCTCATCCTGAAAGTGGGTGACTTCAGTTATCTGAATAGCCTGGGGCCCTGAAGTAAATATCGGGGAGGATGACACTATGGTACCTTTGCCAGCACAACCAATAGCACTTCACAAAGGGAGAAGGTGTTTTGATCTCTTTTATGCCTGTTGTTAAAAATTGTGGACCAGCTGTGAACTTGACCTCCCACTCTTGACTTCATTTAAGGTAAAAAAAAAAAAAAAAAACATACACTATCTTTCCACAATTTTCTTGCTTTATTTGGGAACACCAAGGGACTTTTTTCCTCCCCTGTTATTTAACAGGAAAGCAAGCAAGTGTCATATAGCAGCTATCTAGTGCTGCATAACAAATGACCCCTAACTTCAGGGGCCTAAGCAGCCACCATTTATTATTGTTATTGAGCTCCGCTGGGTTCACTCATGGCCTAGCAGTCACATGGACCATCATCTTCTCTGTTGGCAATTGGCTCAGCAAATTCAGCCACCTTAGCACAACTAGCCTCCTTGTTTCTGTCTACACTGTTCTGCCTCAAATCCTGGCAGCACTCACACTGCTTCCAGCAGGACTGTCTGGTAAGAGAGTCAGATGCCCTCTTATGTACTACTGGGCTCAGAAGGGTTTGTAGCCCTCTAGAACAGTCTTGATTTGGGTTTCCCAAAAAGCAGCCCCTGAAGAAAACTTTTGAGTATATACATTTTATTCCAGGAAGTACAGTCAGGGAAGTGGGGAAGTGAGATAAGGAAGGTAAGGCAGCCAAGAAAAGGGTTTCTTTTTCTTTCTTCTTTTATGATTCTTGGCTCTGTGGTCTCTCTCAGCAAGAGATTTACTGAGAAGAATTGCTCCCTCATGCGGCTGGTCTAGACTAGTTGGCTAGGTTCTGCCATTCCCATTTACCTAATTTATTTTTCTTCTATCACATTTTAATATGAGGTTGAATCAAATGAAACTGCTTTTTTTAGAACAGAAGTGATTGAATAATGGCAATATTATATGGTCCGATCTATATTTCCAAGAGTCAAAACATTAGCTGTTGCTAATAGTTCATTGCATTTGAGTAATTGCTGTGGTTTTCAGTTGTGGTGAAAACAAGCAAATACAAAAGGCAAAGTCCATGAGCCAGCAGGGATGTGAGATGACCTCTTCAGTTAAAAAAAAATCTGTAGATTCACAGAATAAACCTTAAATCGTCTTCGTACATAGTAAGCAACAATCTCCTGAAACATCATCCCATGAAATGACACATCAAAATGAATGGACTCTAGAAAATCTATCGGTGCAAATTCTGTTGTTGTTGTTATTTTCCCCTTCCTCTCCTTCCACTTTCTTCATCCTTATAAGAAAATTGAATTGCAGATTCTGGGGGATAAACAATAAAACGCCTTAAGGTAAAACCAAAGCCCTGAGACGTTCTCTTCAACATAAGGGTTTTAGGACCTGGTCATGAGAAGGTTTCATCTCCGGATGGTGATACAGTTTTGCTTTGTTCTTTAACATCTTTATTTTTTGATACCTTGCAGCCCTTAAACTGGTCCCCATTTCCCTTGGGCAAAACGTGTGTCTGACGTGAGGCCATCGTTTCATTTTAAATCGCAGAGAAGGAACAGATCTTTTTGGAGTCCACATTGAGGGGCAAATGCCACCACCCATCAAAAAAAGGCAAGTCATCCAGCCAGGCTCCAAGTTGCGCTGTCATGGAAGGGAGGGTTCCACGAACACCCCTCGAGGCGCCTCGACGAGTCCTACGGGCTTGGACTGACCTCGCTGTTCTCTTTTGAGACAGAGCCCGTGGCCGCTGATCCCCGACAGGCGGCCCTGTGCCGCTCCCAGCGAAGACCGGCCGCCAGTGGGAGGGCTGGACCGCATGGCATCCTGACTCCCCCTGGGTCGCCTGGTCGGGCCAGGGCGGCGCCGCGATCGCCGCGGGACAGAACGCCGCCTCTCGCTCTTTCCCCCCTGGATCCACCTCTTCCCCCTCTTCCCCCGCCCTCCCCTCCCCTCCCCGGGTGAGGCTCGGGGCTGGAGTTTGTATCCGGAAGGATTCGCACCCGTGCAGCCTGGCTGCAGGGGATTGCCCCTTTACCTATTTTGCAGGTAGGCAGTATTCTCAGTGTCTGAGGGCCCGGTGGGCAATCACAGAATAGAAACGGATTCAAACTATTCTGGAAACAGGTCTGACCTCCTTTGTCTTGGGGCATAATCATATAAAGCCCCTTTTGGGAGTGCATGGGGGCTGGATTCTTGCATTTCAGGACTCTGTACGCTAGTTCAGGTGTTGGCTACATCTGTTACAGCTCAGTCTTGGATGAGCGGGGTGAGACTCCCGTCTTTGATTTGTGCATGTGTTACCAAACTTGAGATCTGCTTCTTAAAAAAAGCAGCAGATACTGTTAGTGTTTATCATGAAATGTTTCATCACATGGGATAACAGAGTACCGCAGAACCCATTAGATTCGTCCCTTGCAGCTTCATGGTTTGAAAGTCTACAATGAAATTCAATCAGTTGGATGCAGCCTCACTTAACAGTAGGGCGAGTTGATAGAGGCCCAATACTTCTATGGCTAGTGTGTCAAAACTGGACTGTGAATTGCCTAGTGTGGATATCTGTGCTTACTGTGTTCCAGAACAAAGTGGGATGCTGTGAGAAGTCCCTGCCTCTAATCCTTAGATTCTTTCTTGGACCTCAGCTAAATTTTTTTTCTGGATCTTCCCATTTTTCTGCCTTTCAGATTTTCATGGCATCACGAGATTGAGTCTGACCATTGGTTGTTTTGCCTTGTCCCACCTCAGGACTGTACCCCACAATACTTTTAATCTACAGTATAGGCATGTACCACTCTGAGTAGTTCCTTGTTCTCCAGGATGAATTATCTCAGTGATTTCAACTTTCCTGTGTAAGTTAATTGATTGACAAATTCATTAATTCAAGCAAGTTTTATTGAGTGTTATCTGTGTGACCACAAAACCTGATATTTTCTTGCACTGTTCCAAAGTCAAGTATTCTGTTCCATTGGTCCTGATCAGCCTCTGGTTATCTCAGAAAATTTCCAGCTTTTGTTTTTCTGAGTAGTTTTGTAATGAATAGCTCGGTGTATACATATTACATTTGTCTACCACTGTGTTGGTAGGACAGAGCCTGAGAGGTGGGAGTGCTGCGTCAAGGGTAAATATATATTTTATTCTCCTCTCTGGGGGTTGTACTATTTTGTATTCCACCAATAACGTTTGAAAGCACTTGCATCTCCAGAGCTTCTTCAGAAGTGTATTGTTCAGTTTTGTTTTTGCATACTGATAGGTGATAAATCTTACCTTAGTGTGGTTTTAATTTGCATTTCTCATCTCCTGAGTGAGGTTACGCATTATCTCAGTTTTGCTAAGCTGCTATGACAAACGCCACACCATGGTTTGGCTTTTGCAACAGGAATTTATTGGCTTAGGGTTTCTGAGGCTAGAAGGCTTGCTTCCTCCTGGGGTTGGTATCTTCTGGCTGGTCAGCATTTTTTTTTTCTTGGGTTCCCTGGCTTTCCCATCATAAAGTGATATCCTGTTTGTTCTCTTCCTAGAAATAGGATTAAGACCCATCCTAATTTGGTTGGCCACACATTTACTAAAAATAACATCTTCAAAAGGTCCTATTTACAATAAGTTCACACCCACAGGAATGAATTAAGATTAAGAAGATGTTATATATTTTTTTCTTCTGCAGTATATAAATAATCCAACCTATCACAAGCATTGTTTCATAAGGCCTTTTGCTTTGCTTTTCTATGAACTCTGGATCTCTAGACTGTTTTTCTACAGGTTATTGATCTTTCATTTCCCTCTATTTTTAGGAGATCAGCTTTAGCAGATCTAGATTAGAGATATCAGCTCTTTGTCTGGGACATAAACTGCAAATATTTTCGCAGTCGTCCTTGTTTTTGCTTTATTTTTTAATGTGAAAAGTTTTTAGTTTAATCACGTCTCTATCTTTTCTCTGATTATACTGGAATTTGAACCTTACTTAAAATACATTTCCCTGCTTCAAGGATATTATGGAATTAGACTATGTTTATTTCTAATATTTGTGTGATTATATTTTTACATTTATTCTGATACACTAAGAAAGGGATGCACCCAATTTTATATGCTTCCATTTAACTACCAAGTTATCTCAATAGGAAGTTTTATGAGGGATATTTTTTTTAAACTTTTTTTTATTAATTAAAAAAATTAACAAACAAAACATTAAGATATCATTCAATTCTACATATACAATCAGTAATTCTTAATATCATCACATAGTTGCATATTCATCATTCTTAGAACATTTGCATAGATTTAGAAAAAGAAATAAAAAGACAACAGAAAAAGAAATAAAACGATAATAGAGAAAAAAAAGATTATACATACCATACCCCTTACCCCTCGCTTTCATTTACCACTAGCATTTCAAACTAAATTTATTGTAACATTTGTTCCCCCTATTATTTATTTTTATTCCATATGTTCTACTCTTCTGTTGATATAGTAGCTAAAAGGAGCATCAGACACAAGGTTTTCACATTCACGGAGTCTCATTGTGAGAGCTATATCATTGTTCAATCATCATCAAGAAACATGGCTACTGGAACACAGCTCTACATTTTCAGGCAGTTCCCTCCAGCCTCTCCACTACATCTTGAACAACAAGGTGATATCTACTTAATGCGTAAGAATAACCTCCAGGATAACCTCTCGACTCTGGAATCTCTCAGCCATTGACACTTTGTCTCATTTCACTCTTCCCCCTTTGGTTATGAGGGATATTTTTAAAAAGCAACTTGGGTACTGCTATAAAGGGCATCTGTATAATTTCGCTTTGCCACATCAACAACCCATTGTAGGCACTTGTGGCCTTCTTTCTGATGTTCCACAGTCCCCACCTCCATTGGAATATTTCCATGGATGGAGTATTGTCATTCAGGTCTCTGAATCAGGGCAAATTCTCCTTGTTAGAGAAAATGTTCTTGCTTGGTAACACCCAAAAGGTATGAGATGGTAAACAGAGGTGGTGACTAATAGACTCTCTCATCAAAAAAAAATCTAAAGATCATGGAAAAGAACAAACCTTGTGGTTTTGTGAAGAAAATCTCATTTTGAGTCCAAGTCTTTGTAAAATATTCTCAGTTTTGTAAGTGTTAAAGAATCTTTAGGATAGATGGCCTGAGAATTGGCAGTATCTATATGGACATCTGGAGTTTCTACCTGACAAGCATCCTTTCTACCTTTTTTTCTAGTGATCTACCATGATTTTCTTTTGCGGAGACTCAGCTCTCTTGGCTTGAGTGGAGCTGACCACATCTACATGTTCTATGGAGGGACATGAACCCAAAGTGATTGTATTAGCTAGGGTTCTCTAGAGAAACAGAATCAGAAGGATATATCCATAGATATAAAATTTATAAACGTGTCTCACGTAACCATGGAAACAGAGTCCAAGATCTGTAGGGCAGGCCGCAAGCTGGTAACTCCAGTGAACTCTCAGGAGAGGCTGACTGGACAACTGTAGGAATGGAAGAGTCCAAAATCTGAAGGGTAGGCTGTGAAGCTGATGACTCTGATGAAGGGTCTGGACAAACTCCACAGGAGAAGCTTACCAGCTGAAGCAGGAAGAGGGATTGTCTCTTCTGAATTCTCCTTAAAAGCCTTCCAGTGATTAGATTAAGTGTCACTCATTCCAGAAGATACTCCCCTTGGCTAATTACACATGCAATCAGCTGTGGATGCAGCCGATATAATCATGATTTAAGTCCATGAAATGTCCTCACAGCAACAGACAGGCCAGCACTTGCCCAACCAGACAAATGGCCACCACCTCCTGGCCAGGTTGACACATGAACCTGACCGTGACAGTGATCAAGGAGAGGACCACTGCCTTGGACATGGAAATGGGTTCAGGAACAAGCTGGTGGGAGTGGCCTGAGGGAGGTTTTGTGAAAATATCAGGAGAGAGAAGCTGTCTTTCTCTGGGTGTATCTCAGTTAGCAATTGTAAAGCCAGAGTCTCCAGGAAGTATGATGTGGGAAATCCTGGCCAGGAATGACACCAATAAAGAAGAAATGGAGTGGGGGAAGAAAAGAGAAAGAGAGAAAGAGATAGATAGAGAGAAAGAGATAGATAGATAGAGAGAGAGAGAGATTGGATTGTTTCCATGGAGATGTGACATACCCAGTTGTGGCTGTGACCTTTTGATTGGATTACTTCCATGGCAATGTGACACACACATTTGTGGGTATGGCCTTTTGATTAGATAGAGATGTTACTCCATCCATTCAGGGGGGGTCTTGATTAATTATCTGGAGTCCTTTGAAACAGGAAACATTTTGGAGAAGCCTGAGATACAGATGCTTGGAGAACAGAAGTGACAGAGCCAACAAGAGACGCAGACACCTGGAGATGAAGAAAGAAAAAGTCCCCAGGGAAGCTGTTTGAAATGAGAAGCCAAAGGACCAGCAGATGCCAGCCACTTTCCTTCTCATCTGACAGAGCTGTTCTGGACCCACCACCTTTTCTTGAGCCAAGATATTTTTCCCTGATGCCTTAGTTTGGACATTTTTATGGTCTTAGAACTGTATACTTGTAACTTAATAGATTCACTTTTTAAAAATCGTTCCGTTTCTGGGATATTGCTTTCTGCCAGTATTAGCATACCAATAGATGTAGATTTAGGGCAAACTCATGTTCAACATGAAGCAGCAAGCATTTTAAACTATTTGATTTGGTGTGGTTCCAGAACCTGCTTGGGGGAAAATGTCATATATGATATATGTGACATGTTACCCTCCCAAAATTTGTTCCAAATTCTGAAACACATCTGGCACTACAGCGTTTGGATAGGAGACTACACATCTGTGCTTTGTGTCTCAGGGGAGTGAGGGGATGTTGTTTGCCAAAGCCTGGACTTTGGGAAGGTGTCAGAGAATCCCACCACCACTACTTGAAAGATATCCATCCCACAGACAGCTGGACAAAGAAGTGACACCTTACGCACTTTGGATGTAAGTTGTCATGCTATGCTTTCCTAATACAACAAAAATAGAGTGGTGATATTTTTATATACTTTTTAACTGGTTACAAAAATAATGAGCATTCATAATAGAAAATCTGAAAAGGAATGAAGAAAATAAAAAATTACTTTCATCAAATGGCTTGGAGATAACAACTATAATCATTTTAGTGTATTCCTCAGTCTTTTAAAAAATCAGGACTATACCTATATACACTTTTGTGTCCCGCCTTTTTGCCTGAGTATTTTAAAAACAAGCTTTCCAAGTCTTTTATTTGGGCAAAGGTGCTGTGTTGAATGGTCGAGAATGTGACCTGTGCAAAGCTGCCTGGTCAAGAGCAAATGGGCAGCATCCAGCCGGGGCTGCCCTCCATGGCTGAGCCTGCCCCTGGCATGGGGCTGGGTGCCACAAGCCACCTGTGGTCTGGTGTTAGCCTGAGTTCTCCCTAAAGGCAGAGCCTGGTGTGAGGATTTGAGCTCAGCTGGTTTACTTGGGAAGTGACCTGGGAAGCCATGTGAGGGAATGGGGAAGTAAGGCAGAGAGTCAGTATAGCATGTTGTCAATGAGTGAGTCACAGCTGAGGGCCCCTGGGGCTTTATCTTTCTGGGGACATTAGAGAGATGGTGCAGAGCCCAAGTAAAAATTGTCTTACAGAGCTGAGAGCAAGCCTTCATCCATGGCTGGTTGATGTTGGGTTGGGAGCATTAACTGACATTTCCTGGCTGCTCTGCAGCTCTCCAGGTAAGAAGGGGGAGGCAGGCAGGGGCTTGAGATAGGCAGCTATTGGTGTGCATGGAAACTGCCCATGCAGCTGCAAATAAACACTGAGTGGGCTGAGGGTGTCGTCCTCTATGCCCCCCACTAAGTGCTTCTGTATATCTTACCTTGTCTTGGTTTACCATCCTGTTCAATTGTCCCTCTTCTCTTTCAACTGTGGGCTCCTTGAGGTCAGGCACTGTTTCCTATCCAAGCTGTATCCCCATACCTGGCACAATGCCTGGGTCAGCTTGGTGCCCAATAAGTACTTGTCAAATGAAGGGATGCTGCCATGTTTGTTTGGTGTTCCCCTGGAGTACTGTACTCCAATTCTCCAAAGAGCTTGCCGCAGATAAGAAGACAGTATTTTGCCTGTCATCACCTCCTGAGGGAGGGTTGGCAAGGAATTCCTTTTGGTAGCCCTCATGTTGACCACTCGCAGCCCCACCTCTGGAAACCAGGGCTGGGCTCAGTCACTGTTCTGCTTGATGCCCATCCCTGGAAGGGAGCAAACATTTGCTTAGGCACTTTGGCAGACCCAAGCAGGGTCCTCCCCCTTACTTCCACTCCATTAGCTGGCTCTTGGCTTCAGGATTCTCTTAAGGGCTGGTGGGCGCTCTTCCAGTTTCAAAAAGATGAGCAGATCGACTGCTGCCAGATGTCTGGCTGTTGTCTGGTCCTCAGACAGGTTCATTTGCCAGGTTTTTAGTGATGTAGAGAGGAACCTCTTCTGTCAGTTGGGGGTACACTTAATCCTCTAAGCAGGGCTTGATCCAAAATTTCCACGCAGGTGGGGCTGGGGGCAGCCATCTAGTTGAAAGGGGGATTAAGAGACTGGTATTAGAGCCACCTTAGTGGAGCAAGTACCCTGATTTCACTCGGATTGTCTATTAATTTGGGATGCCTTTATGGAGGGGTCGATAGATAACACAGGGAGGCTAAAGGGTACCTGCCACCACTTGGCACCCTCATTCCTTGTAAACCAGATATCCTGGCAATAGAAGGAATGGGAGAGGGGTGGCAAAGCCAGAGCAAAGCAAAGCTACTAGATTTACCTGACCTCTGCTAAATCTGTTTTTAAGGTTGGTTGCATTTTGGAGGCAAATCAGGTTCTGTCTCTGGTAGAGATAATAACAATCACTTTGGAACTCAGATGAGGACCTGCTGTTCTTATTCTTGTGTCCCCTGGCCCTGGCCCTGAAATCCAGATGCTCACCTCTCCAGCCGCTAGTGCCATGCAACTGCCTCCATCTGTCTGGCTCTGAAACCGCACTTGTCACGTCATTAACTGATCTGCAGAAATTGTGGAATTTATCATCCTTAACAATTCACTGAATGAGATCAGACATTTGGCCAGAAACTCATTGTCAAAGAGAAACATTTAATATTGGTAATCAGCAAATAGAAAAGAGGACAAAAAGCCAACTCAAACTAAAAATTTCCCCCCCATGGGTAAAAGTCATTCAGTTTCAAATCATAAACTGAATTCATTTCCACTTGACAACTTCCCAACTTTCTGTATGGACCAAGAAAAGCCACTGATTATAGTTGAAACTGAGGCAATGAGATCCATCCAGAAGATTTAAAAAATACCCCCTGAAGAGATGAACCAAATGGCTGAACCACTTTCTGGTGGAATGCACTATGGAGCAGTAGCCATTAAACACTGGACCCAACTTAAGGTTTGGGCAACATAACTCTGTGGATTTAGGTACCAGAAGTGTTGCTTTGGTGGCAAGAAATGTGGAATTCTTGATTGAGAGGGACAAAATAAAGGGAATATAGCTTCTTCCCGCATAGATAGACTCAAGTAAGACATTGAGTGGGGATACACTCATCAAGTGATTCTTGGAAAGTAGGCATTTATGAAACCACTAATACTCAACTGTTACATGGAATTGAATGGCTATGTGATTTTCTTTTCTCTTCCTCTGCAACTTATGCAGACTTTGGGATGAAATTATATTTAAAAATGGAACTCTTCTATGAGCAAAGTCACTATGCCAGCTCAGATCTTAGCACTGTCTTTTGGAAGTAGAATTATGGTCTTTCAAAAGAGCCCTAAGTTTTAAAACACAAAAGATGATACATCTGCGTTTATGGGGTTTAAAGCAAATAAATCCTACCTACTAAGGTGAGGGATGAGTAGGTGGCAAAACAATCTCTTGGATTTATTTTTTGTCAGTTTCTAAGCAACCACCATGGAGAGGCCTGTTTCTGTGTAGCTCTGTCCTTGAAAGTCCTGGGAGGCTTCTGTGGCCTGGAAACTGGCCATTTCAAACCATTTTTTGTAATAGTGCTAGTCCTTTGACTTTTAGTCCCAATGGCTACAAACTAAATCACACCACCTATATGTTCTTTATAAAAGGAAATTCTTGCAGTGTAAACATAAACCCTACAATTTGGAATATTCATAGGGTACATAACCAAGGCAATAAGCCAATGCCATTTACAGAACAATTCCAATTTCACATACCCTATCCCATGGTCTCCATAAACCATTGAAACATCTCAGAAATCCCAAATCCAAATCCAAATGGCAAGCCATGGAAAATAGTCCATGAGCTTTATAATGACCATATAAAAAATTACATCAGGTAGGCAACAAGATTCTATTATGATTTATTGTAAAGTGTGCACATTAGGCCATATTCTTTATTTATTGTTGCTATGCTTATTTTGTGGTCTGGGCTTTGTTTGCTGAGTCATAATGCTCACGGATATCTCATTGGTAAAAATTACAATTGTGGCTATAAATTTGATTACATTTAATATGAGTTGGATGCTAAGTGCTGGGAAGTCATGGACACATGCCAGCAGCCGTCTCCCAGCCCTGCCTAACCTCCACCTCCTCTTCTATTGTGTGGCAATGTTTTAGTCCATTTTCATTCCATAACTTGGGGGAGAGGTTAAATCTAATAAAAAGACCCAGCCAGATCTTACTGGAAACCAGGAACAAGCAACCCCTGATGCTAATTGAGGCAGGAATTCTCAGAGGCAGGGTTCCATCCCCTTAGGGTGGATAAATACCACACTCAGACAGCATAATTTGTCTCTCTTTGCTGATGCAAAGTGGGGTGGGCAGAGCTGCCATCTACCAACCCTGATCAGAGCAGTTGGTCTCCCCCAAGACTGGCCCTGAAGGAATCTCTTCCCCTGCTCTTTGGACACTTTGTGCTTTGTAAACAATAAAGTAATCATTTGCTTAAAGTTTCTACTGTGCCTGAGCCTGTGCTCCCACGATGGGCTGTGTAGCAACTTGCTCCACACGAAGGATGACAAATTATTTCCAAGCCTGACTGTGCATAGTTAAAATTAAAGAGGGTTTGAAATATTACTCAATTATAAGATGTTATATTAGTGTCAAAATGAATGCAAAGGATGGGAATTAAAATGTATTTTAGGATTGCTTTATAGAAGGTATAGTATTTGTTTTAAAGAAGAAACATGACACCGACCTTAATAATGAGATAAAAGTTGCTAATCCTGTGAAAGGTGATGTTTCTTTTCAAAACCAATCTAAAAAAATTCAGTTAACTGCAAGCCATTGCTTCAAGTGCTCCAGGGAAGGTATTTCTGCAAGAAGTCCCATCAAACTGCCCTAGTTTCCCCGGAATGATTGTAAGTTTGAGGGGAAAAAAGTTGTTTGATGTATGTTTATCCACCTTCCTTTCCACATAGCATGGCCTTCTGTTCATCCTCCCCATTTGCTTGTACACATTCTGCCTAATTAATCTTCTTGACCCAGTCTCCTCATCTCTCTCCTCAGAATCCTCTAAGGATTTTCCAAAGCTTAAGAAAAGATACTACACTCCCTATACAGGTGAGGTTGAGTTTGCTCCCTGCCTACCCAATATCAATTCTTCACTTGTGACTTAGAAAGAAGACATTGCTTTTATTTGAGGATGCAGTGTCCAGTTAAAAGAGAACATTTGACAGCTCCCTTTTGGCCTAGAGGTATGTGGAAATAACTGGTATGTACATGTTGAAGCTTTTTTAAGGAAGCTGACTCAGCTGGAGAGATGTGGCCATTTACCCTTAAACTTCTGTTCCTCCTGATTGGATCTAGCATGGACAAGATGATGGCTGGAGTTCCTGCCACTAATTTGTGACCTTGAAGATGGAGAAGCAGAAAGATGGAGTCTGGGTTTTTGAAGCTGCCATACCATCCCTGGAGAGGTGACCTCCTGGTTTATTTTCCATTAATGGAAGATTCACCCCATAATTTTTTTAAGCCACTGTGGTTGGATCTTGGGTATATGAGCTGAACTCATTTGCTAATGATGTGATTGGCATCGAAGGGTCTCAGGCTTGGGACCAATCATTTTTCTAGCTTTTTCAGTGCTTAGTTCTTAGTCCTAACCCAAGATAACTACCAGTTAGGTACCTATTTCAAATTCCCATCCAGGTTTACCTATGTCAATTCAAATGTTGCATGCCTTCTACTTTTTCCCAAATATTTACCATCAAGAGTGAGTTCACATTCTATGGTTGTTTGTTGTAGTGTGCTTTGAATTTATTGCTGTTTTGTATATATGCTATTTTTCACAAAAATAACAAGATCTATATATATATATATCTCAAACAGGGAAAAAAAAGAATGAATTCACAAATGAATGGAAGTGGGCCTCAATGTATATTGACTGAGGAACGTAAGGCGAGAACTGTGGTGTACACATACAATGGATCACTGAGGGTTGCAAGAAGGAATGAAGTTGTGAGGCACGTAAGTAGGTGAATGAACCTTGAGGATAGTATGTTGGATGAAATGGCAGAAACAAAAAGACAAGTGTTATCATGTTTCACCCATATGAACTAACTATATATACCAATTCAGAGAGTTGAAATTGAGAACATAGGTTATCAGGTTAAGGCCTACTATAAAGGTTCCTAAATTGTAAACCGTTACAGCATCACATCTATTCCAGAGTTATAACTGTTATTTCCAAATTCTCGATGCTGAGCAAAAAATTCTGGATGCTGAGTTTTTTTGTCAATCCCTGGTCATACCCTAGAACTTTGGATACTTGTGTGATACCTGAGACTCAGAGATAGAGCCCTGAAGCTATGAAAGTCAGCATTACCCCATACAACAACTGTTTGAAAAATTGATAAAATGATCAGACATCAACTAGAGATATGAATCAAGCTGATCTGGATAGGAATAAGGTAAGTCAGAATACAGGGTAAAGGATGTATTTTAAAACTTCAACTGTATTTTAAAACTTCAACTTTTGTGTGAGACCAAAGGAAGAGATGTTTATTTGGTGTAAAACTTATATTTTTGGTAGTACAATATCTCATTTAATTTGTATGGCCTATTTATTTGAACACCATAATTACATGGAATCTTGACTAGGGAATGAGATCTTGTTGGCTTGTACAGGTCAATGTGATGCCCTGATACATCCCAGAGTTATTTGGGCGGTGTTAATTATGGGAGTCACCATCAGAGAACATCTTTTTTTGCTCAGATGTTGCCTCTCTCTCTGAGCCAGCTTGGCAGATGAACTCACTGCCTTCCCTGCTACATGGGGCATGACTCCTAGGGGTGTAAATCTCCCTGGCAACATGGGACCTGACTCCCGAGACTTGGCATCATGGGAATGAGAACACCTTCTTGACCAAAAGGAGAAAGAGAGAAATGAGGAAAAATAAAGTTTCAGTGGCTGAGAGATTTCAGAGCTGAGAGGTTATCCTGGAGGTTATTCTTACGCATTATATAGATATCCCTTTTGAGTTTATGGCATATTGGAGTGGCTAGAGGGAAGCACCTGAAACCATTGAACTGTATTCTAGTAGTCTTGATTCTTGAAGATGATTGTATACTATATAGCTTTTACAATGTGACCACATAATTGTGAAAACATTGTTGTTGATGCTCCCTTTATCCAGGCTATGGACAGATGAATGAAAAAAATAAGGACAAAAAATAAATAAATAATAGGGGGTGATAAAGGGTAAAAAAAATTGGGCAGATTGCAATACTAGTGGTCAATGAGTGAGAGGGCTAAGGGGTATGGGATGTGTGGGTTTTTCTTTTTATTTCTGTTTCTAGGAAATGCCAATGTTCTAAGAATAATCATCGTGATGAGTACACAACTATGTGATGATATTGTGAGACATTGATTGTATATTCTGGATGGACTGTATGGTGTGTGGAGATATCCCAATAAAAATTTATTGTAAAAAAAGAATGAGTGCACAAGTTTAAGAATGTGACTTCTGGAATCAGACACTCTGATTCTTCCTCTTACCGCTTGTGAGATCCTGAGTGAGTTGTGGGGGCCATAAAAACATAAAACTCATTGCAAGTAAAAGAAATTGTATTACACAAATTTGGAGAGTACATAGTGATCTGAACTTAGAAAACCAGACCAGATACTTAATAACCCCATTTCTCCAAAACTTTGGGACTCTGGAAAAGTTTTAGGAATTGCACTCCACATCTTTCCTTTGGATTTGCTTTCCAAAGTGAACAATGGCTTATTAATATTTGGGAATATGGGAGAATGTGTGGTTCAGCCAACAGAATACATGGTTACAGATGCAGTGGAAACCATCTGGGAATCTATAAGAGATCCTAAACTCATGTACTTTCATGTATGCTAGCTTGTAATTTTCCCATGAAAATGAATAGCTCATTCACTATAGTCTATGCTGGGCAAAATAACACCTACTTTTGTGTGTGTCACCAGCGTCTAGCTAATTTGTTGTGTTTTTGAATGACCAGACTCATTTTCTCAATTTGCCCTAACACAAGAGTAGATAAACAAGGAAGCAGTGATATTTTCACTTGGTTACTTTTAAAAAGCTGTTTAATAATCTTTCAAGTACATGCCAGGAGTTGGGGAAAGTGGGCAGGAGGTGAGGTCTGGCCTCTACTTTGCTACACTAGTCACCTGCAGTGGATGTCCATCAGGTAGGACCCTCCAAGCTGAGTCACAGTGATGGGGGACTGGGTGAGACAATGAACCCAAGGGTTCCTTCCAGGCATATCAATCTTTAAGGACATGAAGATTTGACGATATTACATATATCTTTAGAAAGGGAAAGACTTTTCATAGCCCACATGATGGAAGCAGCTCCTCCAGGAGTCCCCTGATCCCAAGAGGTGGGCACTGCATTCTTTCCACCATTTGGGTCACTTCCCATACTGGTAACAGAAGCCCTTTAGCAAATAAAGGAAGGCCACCTTCTTTACTGGGTCCCTAGGTGAATCTCTCTCCAAGGAAATGGCTATAGTGCTCTACTTTACTAAGAAAACTGAAAGAAAAAAAAACGGCTTAGTTTGATACAGTCTCACTAACACAAAGATAAGGTTAGATTTTAAAAATAGGATGAAAATGTGGAAATCAAACTTTTAGAATAGAATCTCTTCATAAGGCTCTCTTTAAAGTTTTACCTATTTGCCATCTTCTTGGTCAACTGGTCCAACTAATAAGAAGTCATCACTATAGTGGACAAAGTGATGTTCTTCAGAATGTCTAGATGGCCCACAACCCTTCAGACTATATCGTGGCAGAGGGCAGGGAAGTTATCACGGTCCCAGGGCAAGACTGTAAATGTGTATTGTTGTCTCTCCCATGTGAATGCAAAGACCTGCTGATCCTCCTTTCAACAGGGATGGAGAAGAACACATTGTCCAGATCAAAGGTACACACCATGTGCCCAAACCTGGTTAATCTCCTGTAGCAAAGATACCACATCTTGCATAGTAGTTATAATTGGCTTACTATTTGGTTAATTTCGTGATAGTCCATAGTCATCTCCAAAACCTATTTGTTTTTATAAGGTTCAGACTGTTGAGTTAAATGGGAATATCACAGGGAATACCAACCCTGCACCCTTTGATTTTTAAGGATCATATGAATCTTAGCTGTTCTCCATATGAATCTTAGCTGTTCTCCATGGAATGTGAGTTTTTAAAAAAATCTAGTTTATTTGCCTAGGAGGGGACAGTTTCAGAATCTTCCCCTTGGTCTTCTCTACTACCAAGCTCTTACCCCACAGTTCAAGGAAGGAGTATGAGGGTTCTGCCAACCACCTTCAAGGACTTGGAAAATGATTACCACATAAATCAATAGTCCTAGGGGATGTACTGTGAGTTGGAAATGATCCAGGACTCCTTTTGTCATCTGAAGGGATCATAATGATGGCTTTGGTCTCCAGGTATCAATGTCAACTCAATCTTTGTGTTGAGTAGTCCTTGAAAAGTGTGGGTATTCCCTTTTCCCCAACAAGTGGCCATGGATCCTTTTAGGGAAGGATGTACAGTTACCGTATACACTTACACTAGCCATGGTATATCAAGGTCCTTTCTTCAGGCCCCTCTTTCACTCAGTGGGCCCCAAGTCTGAAAACCAGCTCAAGTCTTGATCCGAGTGAGGGATTGTGATTTTTTTCACTGGAGGAGCTGTTCTCAGTCTCCTCATGTGCTTTTTTTTTTCTGCTGGGACTCGAACCCAGGTTGCCGGCATAGCAGGCAAGAACTCTGCCACTGCACCAACATTACTCACCTGAGTTCTCAGTCTCCTAATCATCTATTCTTGCTTTCTTTTGGTTGAATAAAATAAGTAAGATACCTGTTAGCTGACTATCAATTTTGCCCCTGGGAACACTATGTTTTGTTGACCATATCCATAGCTCTCTACAGGTCAAGGGGCCCTGGCTGCCCCACTAATCCTGTCATTCATTACAATAATTTTCCTGTCTTGCTTCTGGCAATTAAGTGTTGGCGATGGCCTGGGTTATTTGGGGATCCTCCCATCCCCACTGCTGTCAGAGAACCCAGTTAGGTAACACCTAACTGCATAAAGAGAACAGTCTCCACTAAGCTTCTTAGAGATATTGGCATCCCTCTCAGCAGCCTGCTCCTCATTTCTCAGTAAATGGAACATCTTTGGGAACTGCCCCATGGAACATGGTCATCTACTAGGCTTTACTTAGTATATGGACTCCAGCATGCTCACTTCTCTGAGACTTTTGGTCCCAGTTCTGGCATCTCTACTTCACTCAGTGTGGGTCATCACTTTTCTCAGGTTTCCAAGGGTCACCTCATTGGTGTGGCAGTATCTTCTTCTGGGATCCTTGCTGATCCCAGAACACATACATCATAGATGAGTGTTCACATCACCAAACACATTATGGATGAGTGTTCCCAGATTGGCAAATTTCTCATTATCCAATGTGTGGTCTACCCACCTTGATCTTGCACCTTCAGGATGGAGTCCTGTGACTATCTCCTGGCTCCGGCCAGTACATGTTGGCTGGGTTCTGCATCTCTGTCTTCAATAGTCCCTCACTTCATGTAGCTGACTCAGCACCTTCCCCAATGGGCCCTGTTGTGACTTTTCCTAGTTGTCGTTCTCAAGTCCCAGCATGGAGGCAGAGAAAGGTCCTATGTGTTATCCGGCAAGGCGGAACCTCAGGGAATCCTACAGAGGCTCTGGAGCTGGGATGGTTCTGCTCATTGCCCTGAATTGAGACAAGGGGGCTGGGCCTTTCACTTGCGCATTGACCAGACATTGGCTGCAAGCTGCCTCTGGAGGGAGGTCATAGCGTTGGGCAGGGAAGCTCCCTTGGATGGAGGATGAGCAGCACCACTGTATGTCATGTGCAGCACCACTCCTGGCTGCTAAAGGAAAGGGTGCGTCCACTGTGATCTCCAAGAGTAAAGGGAAGATTCTGCAAGCCTCCAGAGAGAAAAAGAAAGCTTAGAGAAAAACAAATATAGAAAACAATGCTTAATTAAAAAAAAAAGGCTTCCCTTTCTCAAACGCTAACATCATTGATCATTTGAATACATTTCAGTGAAAGGATCAGTTCAAAGAATAAGATCCAGATATATCAAAACAACCCACTGTATTAAGTGAAGTTTCAAGTAAACCTTCCAGCAGTGGTATTTTGGGTCATGCTTCATGATTGCCCACCTTAGCCCCCGCCTTTACCTCAAAGGAAACAAAAATAAGAATGAGACAATGGGCTAAGTAGGTAAAGAGGAAAGTCCACCGGATGGCTGAGAGAAATGGGGGACCAGCAGAAGATGTGGGGCTCTGAGGATTACCACAAAGTACTCTGAGCAGCAAGCAATGCTGCAAAGACTTACCCACAAGACAATGACCAGGATCTATAAACAACTTGCATGTCCTCCTCTACCAGACAAGTAGGGACAGGACTGGAGGCTGCTTAATTGCATTCTTTTCCTTTGTTTTGAGCTAGCACTTGTTTCTTTTTAATTTCCCAAAAAAATCATATTCTTCTTTCTAAATACAAAAACAAAACAAAACAAAACTATGACTCAAAATATTGGTGCTAAGCACACAGGACAAACCAGGGAGAGGGCAGTGCGGGGGGTAGCCAATGCAGGGATGGTGGAGTGGACTAGCGCCTTGCACATGTGTGGCAAAGAACAGCCTACCTCCCACTCATCTCACCCGTCAGGTACTTAAAGGGAGCTTCCCGGCATGCAGGGGCTCTATGATGAGAAGGGTATATGTGACTCTCCACGACATTGCTAAGGTGCCCTAACCCAAGCGGGCTGATTCTTGGGCTCAGCAAGCCATGCTCAAGCTGGTCGTTTTACCGATAGAAAGGAAGCCAAGCATTTCTGTTCTCATCTGTGTTGGGAGGCTGTTTTCTGATGTGGGAAATCGGAAGGGGTGGAGTTGGCGGGGAGAAGACCTGGGAAGCTAAACAGCGTGGTTTTGTCTGTGAAATTCGACTTGGGTCAATATTTCTCAGACCTAGCGAGTTCCTTCTAGTGCCCTCTGCTGGCGGATTTCTAGACTATTTATAAACTATGCCTAAAGATTCATCATTATTACTATTAAAGTTTAGGTTTAAAGAACTATCATTCAAAAAGGTCAGAATTCCCATACCCTCCACCTTACATAGTTTTTCCCATTGTTAACACTTCGCATTAATGTGATACCTAAGTTACAACTGATGACATAATACTATTATAATTATATTATTAACTATCACCCGTAATTGGCATTTGTGTTCACTATTTGTGTTATACAGTTCTATGGCTTAACAATTTTTATTCTAGCAACACATATAGAAACTAAAATTTTCTCTTTTACCCACATTCACATCAGTGGTGTTAGTTGCAATTGCATCGTGCTCCCAGGGCCATCCTCCATTACCAAAACAGAAACTCTGCCAATTAAGACTTCACCCCTCACCGCCTACTCCAGCCTCGCTCCTGTTAAACTGTACCACAGTTCTGGACTCTGTTAATTAGCCTGTTATAATTATTGCACATCACTGAGATCATAGATATTTGTCCTTTTGTATCTGGCTTATTTCATGCAACATTATGTCTTCAAGATTCACTTATATTGTCACATGTTTTAGAACTTCATTCCTTTTTATAGCTGAATAATCCTCCACTGTATCAGGTGGGAAATTCAAGGTGTTCTCTCCCAAGCCCAGCGCCCCAGCACCACCCTGCCCTGGAAACTGTAACGTAATCTCCTGAGGAGACATTGTAGAGGGCAGGCAAGGAGAAATCTGCCTTCAGCCTGACCCCAGGAGGGTCCTAGAGCCGCTTGGTGGATGACACTGGGTGTGGCGCTGACAGTGTGAAGAGAGGGAGGCCAGGTGTGCAGTGCTGCCTGGAGATGCCCATCTATGGGCAGGTGCTAATTTTAGCTATGGATTATAGACCACAGCTCCTGATACCACTTGGCATTCCTGCCTCTCCATTCACATCCTTTTTTTTTTTTGGTTAACATTTTTTTGTTAGAGAAGTTGTGGGTTTACAGAACAATCATGCATACAATACAGGATTCCCACATACCACCCCACCACCAACACTTGCATTGCTGTGGAAAGCTTGTTATAATTGATGATAATATATTTTTTCTAAATCTACTATTTTTTTTAACAGTAGTTACATTTGTTACAATTGATGAAAGATTATTAAAGTAGTATTTTAACTACTGTCCATGGTTTACATAGGGTATTTTCCTCATATTCCCAGACTATTATTTTTTTCAGGCATGTCTTTATTTTATTACTCATCTACCCATAGACTGGATAAAGGGATTGTCAGTCACATGTTTTTTACAATCACATGGTCACATGATAAAGGCTATATAGTTGTACAGTCATTATCAAAGATCAAGACTGCTAGATTACAGTTCAACAATTTCAGGTATTTCCTTATGGTTATTCTGATACACTATAAACTAAAAAGAAATATCTATGTAAGTTCCAGGGAACTACCAGGTTATACACAAAGAGTACAGCATCTGAAAATTTAGAAATAACAGTTAAAATTCGGGAATAAATGTATCTGCTATTAGAGTTTACAACCTAGCAACATTTACAATGAGCTTTATTGAACATTCTGTACTCTTTAATAATCGGTTCCCATATGCCAATTTCTGCCTACTTTCTATCTCCTCATAGCCTATGCTCTCAAATTCAATTCTCAGCGTTTGCTGATTGTATTAGTGAGAGCATACAAAATTTGTTCTTTTGTTTCTGGCTTATTTCACTCAACATAATGTCCTCAAGGTTCATTCACCTAGTTGTATGGCTCACAACTTCAGTCCTTCCTGCAGCCACTCAATATTCCATTGCATGTGTATGCCATAGGGCCCTTCCATTCATCAGTCGTACCCTTAGGCAGCCTCCATCCATTGTGCCGTGAATACTGTCGCCATAAACACCAATGTGCAAATATCTATGGGTGTCCCTGCTTTCAGTTCTTCCAAGTATATACCTAATAACAGGGTTGCAGGATCATATGGCAACTTAGACTCTTGTGGAACCACCACACTGCCCTCCAGAGGGGCTGCACCATTCTACTTCCCTATTCACCACGAATAGGTATCTCTCTCTGTCTCTCTCCACATCTTCTCCAGTACTTGTATCTTTCTGTTTATTTTTTAAACAGTTTTATTCATACTCCATAAATCCATCCTAAGTGTACAATCAATGGCTCCTGGTATAATCACGTAGTTATACATTCACTACCACAATCTATATCTGAACATTTCCATTTCTTTTGCAAAGAAAGAAGAGAAAGAAAAAAAAGAGATAGAACAATAATAACGAAAATCTTCTACCCCTCTCTTATATCCCCCCTTTTATTAACATTTAGTTTTGGTTTATTGCCTTTGTTATACTTAATGAAAAAATATTACAATGCTACAGTTAACTGTAGACCCTAGTTTGGATTAATTGTACTTTTTTCCATATACCATCCCATGTTTAACACCTTGCATTGGTGGCATTCATTTGTTCTCCCTCATGTAAAAACTTTCTTATATTTGTACTTTTAATCATCGTCATTGCCCACTTTAGGCTTCTATGTTATACAATCCCAGTTTTTATCCTCTATCTTTTCTTCTGATGTTATGCATGCCTCCAGCCTTCCTCTTTCAACCATACTCACACTCAGCCTTATTCATTATGCTTATGATATTGTGCTATGATTACACAGTATTGTACTGTCCATTTCTGAATATTTACAATCCATCTTGTTAAACATTCAGCATCAAATGCCCAATCTCTACCCTCTTTCTATCTCCTGATAGCCTGTGTCCTCAACTTTTAACTCTCAGAATCTGCTCAGTATAGTTAGTTCATATTAGTGAGACCATACAATATTTGTCCTTTTGTTTTTGGCTTATTTCATTCAGCATAATGTCCTCAAGATTCATCCACATTGTTGCATGCATCATGACTTTATTCCACCTTACAGCTGTGTAATATTCCATCGTATGTATATACCACAGTTTGTTTAGCCACTCGTCTGTTGATGGACAATTGAACTGTTTCCATTTATTGGCTATCATGAATAATGCCACTATAAACATTGTTGTGCAAATGTCTGTTCATGTCTCTATTTTCAGTTCTTCCAAGTATATAACTGGTAATGGGATTGCTGTATCATATGGCAATTCTATACTTAGCTTCTTGAGGACCTGCCAAACTGTCTTCCAGAGGAGCTGCACCATTCTACATTCCCACCAACAGTGAATAAGTGTACTTGTTTATCCAATCCTCATCAGTACTTATAGTTTTCTGGTTTTTTGTTTGTTTGTTTGTTTTTTGACAATGGCCATTCTAGTAGGTGTGACATGATATTTCACTGTAGTTTTGATCTGTATTTCCCTCATAGCTAGTGAAGTTGAGCATCTTTTCATATGCTTTTTGAGCCATTTGTATTTTCTCTTTGGAAAAATGTCTACCCATGTCTTTTGCCCATCTTTCAGTTGGGTTGTTCTTTTGCTGTTGAGTTGAAGAATCTCTTGATATATTCTGGATGTTAAACCCTTACCTGATATGTGGGTTCCAAATACTGTTTCCCTCTGAGCAGGCTGACTTCCTGAAAAAGTCCTGTGATGCACAAAAGTATTCAATTTTGAGGAGATCCCTTTTTATCTCTTTCTTATTTCATTGCTCATGTTTTGGGTATAAGGTATAAGAAACCATCTCCTACCACAAGATATTTCCTTACATATTTATGATATTTCTCTACATTTTATTCTAAAAGTTTTATGATCTTAGCAGCAATGTTTATGTCTTGATTCATTTGAGTTAATTTTTGTATAAGGTGTGAGATGGGGGTCGTTTTTCATTCTTTTGGATATCCAATTCTCCAAGCACCATTTGTTGAAGAGGCTGCTCTGTTCCAGTTGAGTGGACTTGACCACCTTTCCAAAAATCAATTGTCCATTGATGAGAGTTGTCCATTGAAAGAGTTGACCAATGGAATCACTCAATCCGATCCTATGGGTCAATACATCTATCAGTATGCCAGTACCATGCTGTTTTGATCACTGTAGCTTTGTCATATGCTTTAAAGTCAGGTAGTATGAGTCTCCCAATTCATTTTCTTTTTCAAGATATTTTTAGCTATTTGGGGCACTCTGCCCTTCCAAATAATTTTGATTATTGGTCTTTCTATTTCTGCAAAGAAAGTTTTTGGCATTTTAACTGGTATTGCATCAAATCTATAAATCAATTTGGGTAGAGTTGACGCCTTAACTATATTTAATCTTTCAATCCATAAATGCAGTATGTCTTTCCATTTATTTAGGCATTTCTTTTAGCCATGTTTTGTAGTTTTCTGTGAATAGGTCTTTTATGCCCTGGTTAAATTCATTCCTAAATGTTTGATTCTTTTGGTTTCTATTGTAAATGAAATTTTTTTCTTGATTTCCTTCTCAAATTGCTCATTGTAAGTGCATAAAAATACAACTGATTGCTGATTTTGTAGCCTCCCACTTTGCTGTACTCATTTATTAGCTCTAGAGGCTTTGCTGTAGATTTTTCAGGATTTTCTACATATAGGATCATGTCATCTGCAAACAGTGAAAGTTTTGCATCTTCCTTTCCAATTTGGATGACTTTTATTTCTTTTTTTTTTTTGCCTATCTAGTGCTCTATCTAGAACTTCCAGTGCAATATTGAATAACAATAGTGACACTGGACATCCTTGTCTTACTTCTAATCTTAGAGGGAAAATTTTCAGTCTTTCCCCATTGAGTATGATGCTAGCCATGGGCCCTTCATATATGCTCTTTATCATGTTGAGGAATTTTCTTCAATTCCTATCCTTTGAAGTGTTTTCATCAAGAAAGGATGCTGAATTTTGTCAAATTCCTTTTCTGCATCAATCAAGATGATCATATTGTTTTCTCCTTTTGATTTATTGATGTGGTGTATTGCATTGATTGATTTTCTTGTGTTCAACCAGCCTTGCATACCTGGATTAAAACCCACTTGGTATAATTCTTTTAATGGGCTGCTAGATTCTATTTGCATGTGTTTTGTTGAGGATTTTTGCATCTATAGTCATTAAAGAGATTGGTCTGCAGTTTTCTCTTCTTGTAGTGTCTTTGTCTGTCTTTGGTATTAGGTTGATGTTGGCTACATAGAATGAGTTAGGCAGTGTTCCCTTTTTTTCAAAATTTTGGAAGAGTTTGAGCAGCAATAGTGTTCTTTTTGCAATGTTTGACAAAACTCCCTTATGAGACTGTCAGGTCCTGGGCTTTTCTTTGTAGGGAAGTTTTTGATGAATGATTCAAACTATGTACTTGTGATTGGTTTTTTGAGGTCTTCTGTTTCTTCCTGAGTCAATGTTGGTTGTTCATGCTTTTCTAGGAAGTTGTCCATTGTGTCCAACTTGTCTAGTTAGCAATATAGTTGCTCATAGTATCCTCTCATTATCTCCTTTACTTCTATGCGTTCAGTAGTAATATCCCCCCTCCCATTTCTGATTTTGTTTATTTGTATCCTCTCTCTTTTTTTTTTCTTTGTCAGCCTAGCTAAGGGTCTGTCGATCTCATTGATTTTCTCAAATAACTAACATCTGGTTTGGTTGATTCTCTCTAATGTTTTCTTTTTTATGTTCTCAATTTCATTTACTTCTGCTCTAAGTTTTGCTATCTTTTTCCTTCTATTTGTTGTGGAATTAGTTTGCTGTTCTTTCTCTAGTTCCTCTGCATGAACATTTAAGTCCTTCATTTTTGCTCTTTATTCTTTTTTAATATGGGTGTTTAGGGCAATAAATTTATTTATCAGTACTGCCTTTGCTGCATCCCTTAAGTTTTGATATATTGTGTTCTCATTTTCATTTGCCTTAAGATATTTACTGATATATCTGGTAATTTCTTCCTTGACCCACTGTTTTTTTTTAACAGTTTTTTTGTTTATCCTCCATATATTTGTGGATTTTCCAACCCTCTTCCTGTTATCAATTTCCAACTTCTTTCTATTACAATCCAAAAAAATGTTTTGTATAATTTCAAACTTCTAAAATTTGTTGTGACCTGCTTTGTGACTCCACATGTGGTCTATTCTGGTGAATGATCCCTGATAAAAATGTATATCCTGCCGCTGTGGGGTGCAATGTTCTGCAAATGTCTGTTAAGTCTAGTTCATTTATCATATTATTCAAGATCTCTGCTTTCTTACTGATCCTCTGTCTAGATGTGTTATCCATTGATTATAGTAGTGGTTTAAAGACTCCAACTATTAGTGGAAAGGTGTCTACTTCTCCCTTCAGTGTTGTCAGTGTTTGACTCATGAATTTTGGGGCACTCTGGCTTGGGCCGTAAACATTTATTATTATTATGTCTTCTTGATGAATTGTCCTTTTTATTAATACATAGTGTCCATCTTTGTCTCTCTCTCTCTTCCTCACTCTATTTTTTTATTTTGAGTCCACTCATTTTATTTAGAGGATAAATTACAAATTAAGATACTCTTATATTGAGTACAGACTTACAATTCCTAACATGTAATTTCTCTGGCTTGCTTATCTTAGTGGCAGATGAGGATTTTCCACTTGCATTTGATTTATATTGTGAGTTCTCTCATATGGTATACCATCATACTAACTCTGAGAGTTTTGCTATGAAGATGACATTCTTTCGAATTTCCTCCTGTATAAATTTCCTTATATTAATTACAATAGTACTGATAACCAAAAGCACTACTACATTGATTACAAACATAGTGTTTCTTCAGTGTGTGAGTTTTCTGGTGTGTTTAAAGGTTAAAGCTATGGCTGAAATATCTTTTATATTAAAAGCGTATAGTCTGAGTTCTCTCATTCCATCTAAGGCCAGAACATTGACTGAAGGCTTTCCCACACTGATGGCATTCATGGTTTCCTTTCAAGTTTGAATAATTTCATGTTGTCTAAGAAAACAAAAATTAAGATGCTCCCATACAGATGACATGCTTATAGTTTCTGTCCACTGTACGTTCTCTCATGTTGCCTGCGGGCACAACTAAGAGTAAAAGCTTTCCCACATATGATGATGTTCATGGGGTTTCTCTCCAGTGTCAGTTATCTCATGTTGCCTGGACAGGACAATCAACGAAGGCTTTCCCACATGTATAGCAAAATAGCATTCTCTTTCAACATAGCATGTGTTCTCTGTTGAAGATTAGAAGATTGACTGAAGTCTTTTCCACCTGGATTACATAGGACTTCTCTCCAGTGTGAATACTCTCATGTCTTTTGAGGGCAGAACAATGAGTCAAGGATTTCCTATATGTATGGCACTCATAGGGCTTCTCTCTAGTGTGAGTTCTCTCATGTTGTTGAATATTAGAAGATTGACTAAAAGCTTTTGCACATAGATTACATTCAAAGGGCTTTTTCCAGTGTGAGTTCTCTCATGTTTTCTAAGCTGAAAAAAATTTTATGAAAGTTTTCGCTCATAGAAGGCATTCATTTATCTCCAATCTGAGTTCCATTGTATTGTCTGTGGCCAGTGCTTTTAATAAAATCTTTAAAACTTCAATGACATTTATATTATTTACTTCTAGTGTGAATCTGCTTATATTGATTAAAAGATGACTGGTCACTGAGGACTTTTCCAAGTAGTTTGCTTAAAAATGGTTTCTTTCTCAAGAGAAGTAATGTATATTGAGTCACTGTGAATCTGAGAGTGAAATCTTCTTGCAAAAATTACATCTAAAGGAATTCTTTTGAGTATGGGATATTTGCAATGACATGATGTTAGAATTGCCCTTCTTGTAGGTAAGTTGCTAAATATCATTTCTTGCTCTTTTACAGGCACTTTTCTTGCCTGGACTTTGATTTTGGTGAAATCCCATTCCTTCTCTCCACACTTCCTTTCTTGTGCCAACTGGGAAAGAACATCTGATTTGCAGACCTGACATCCTGTGGTTGCATTGCCAATAGCCTAGCTGACAATATTTTCTTTTGGATTTTCACTCACAATCAGAAAAACTGTGACTGAGTATGGTCCCCCTTGCCAACTTGTGTCCACTGCAGATGCCCTGTGCAGCCTATGCTGCTGGCCCCTTTCTTCTTTGTCTCTTTTAATTGTTTTCCGCTTGAGGTCTAATTTGTCTGAGATTGGTATAGCTACCCTTGCTCTTTTCTGGTTGCTTTTTGTATGAAATTTCTTTGTCCAACCTTTCACTTTCAACTTGTTTTTTTGGTCTAAAGTGAGTCTCTTATAGACAGTATATAGAGGGAAGCTTTTTTTTTTAAATATCCATTCTGCCTATCTATGTCTTTTGATTGGGGAGTCTAATCCATTAACATTTGCATTTAGTGCTCTTACTGTACTTTCTTCTACCATTTTGTCTTTTTATATGTTATATCTTTTCTCTTTGGTTCCTTTACTGTTAATCTTCATTTCTACACTCTTCTCCAAACTTCTCTCTCTTGTCTTTTCCTATCTAACCGTAGTACTCCTGACAGTATTTCTTATTTAGTATTACTTGTAAAGCAGGTCTCTTGTGTACGAACTCTCTCAGTGTCTATCTGTAAATACTTTAAACTCTTCCTCACTTTTGAAGGACAGTTTTACCAGATATAGAATTCTCATTTGGCAGTTTTTCTCTTTCAGTATCTAAAGTATATCATAACACTGCCTTCTTGTCTCCATGGTTTCTGCTGAGAAATTCGCAGTCTTATCAAGCTTCCCTTGTATGTGATGATTTGCTTTTCTCTAGCTGCTTTCAGAATTCTCTCTCTCACTCTTTTTTAAGGATTACAATAATTATTTTAACACCACACATGTTATTTATTTACTTTTAATCCATATTTTTTACTCATCTGTCAATATCGTAGATAAAAGGAGCATCAGACACAAGGTTTTCACAGTCACACAGTCACATTATAAAGGCTATATCATTATACAATCATCTTCAAGAAACAAGGCTACTGGAACACAGCTCTACAGTTTCAGGCACTTCCCTCTAGCCACTGTAATACACCTTAAACTAAAAAGGAGATATCTATATAATGCTTAAGAATGACGTCCAGGATAACCTCTTGTCTCAGCCACTGGCACTTAATTTTGTCTCATTTCTCTCTTCCCCCTTTCAGTCAAGAAGGTTTTCTCAATCAGAATTCTCTTTGTCTTTAGCATTTGACAATCTGATTAGTACATTGCTTGGAGGAAGTCTGTTTGGATCTGTTTTTTTTGGGTTATGCTGTACTTCTTGGACCTGTAATTTTTTGCCTTTCATAAGACTTGAGAAATTTTCAGTGATTATTTCCTTTATTATTCTTTCTGCCTCTTTTTCCTTCTCTTCTCCTTCTGGGACACCTGTAACAAGTAAATTTGTATACTTCATGTTGTCATTCAATTCCCTGAGACCCTGCTCATATTTTCCATTGTTTTCCTTATCTGTTCTTTGTATGTAGGATTTCATATGTTCTGTCCTCTAGTCCACTAATCCTTTCTTCTGCACTTTGAATATGCTGTTGCTGTCTCTATTGTGCTTTTCATCTCTTCTAGTGTGCCCTTCATTCCCACAAGTTCTGCTATTTGTTTTTGCAAGTTTTCAAGTTCTTCTTTATATCCTTTATTTTTTTGTCATATTTTCTTTCAATTCATTTAATTAATTTAGAAAATATGTTTGAACATCTTTAATTAGTTGTTTCAATTCCTATATCTCATTTGAAGTGTTAGTTTGTTCCTTTGACTGGGCATATTTTGTGCTTCCCTAGTATGACCAGTATATGACTTTTTGCTGGTGTCTAGGCATCTAATTTACTTGATTAGTTTATTTTGAGGTCATTTCTCTCTTTTACATAATGTTTTCCTGTTGGTTGGCTTTGTATTCTAAGTGTTCTTTGACATTTGGTTCAACTTATTCCAGACCTCTAGCATAGCTTCTGTTGAACTGATCAGAATTTTTCAGTTCTTATTTTTCTGATTCTTGCCCAGCTTATATGGAAGTCTTTGACATTGCCCTTTCTTGTGTGCAGTTGTTTCACCCCCAGGAAAAAGCTCTCTTTTCCTTCTTCCTCCTCAGGGAATGTTGACCCACTGTTGTTGTTCCCCTCACCCCCCCCCCCATTTGTTTCTAACACTCCTTTCATTCCCTCTAGCAACTTTTACCTGGAGGCCTAGCTCTGGGAGGAGGGTCTCCTAAGATAGGATAGATGCTAGTCAGATTTTCCCAGACAAGACAGGCCCAGGACTCACAAATAGGGTGTAATCAGTATCAAGGTTCCCTGGGAATGAGACCCAGCAGGGTGCCAGTCTTTCCTGTGACGCCTCTTAATTTTTGTGCTTTTCCTGTCCTGCCCAGCAGGTGGAACTTGTCGTCCCACTGTTCTGCACTGGTATAAAGTGGTACTGTGCCTTCAATTCTTATCTGCCAGGGATGTGGTTGAGGCAGAGGCTTAAATTTGATCTGATTTCTAGCTCCTGGGGTCTGAAATGTCTAATAACAGTCACCACCTGTGCTGGGCCTTGTACACCCTACCCCCTCTTCCTTATGGGAGGCAGGTGCTTTTAGCTCGCTGTTCCCTACTAGGCTGGAAACAGAAATGTTGCAGGGCTCTCAAGCAGCCACTTCCCTCCTGCCAGGAGCATCCTTGAGACAGGCTGGGCTCCACTTTTTGTAGGTAGAATCTGCTCCTGAAATCCTAGCCCCTGGGGTCTAAATTTTCTGAATGAGAACTTCCACTTGTGCAGGGCCCTGACCCCTGCCCCCTTTTCTTGGGGAGGATAAGCCCTTCAGGGACTATCTCCTCTACCTGATTATTTTGTCTCTCAGTCATTCCTTAATTCCACCCTTGCCTAGGGCAGGCTGAAAACTGAGGATGTCTGCTGGTTTCTTTAATGGGCTGCTAAAAAAAAAGAGAAAGAGAAAGAAAAAATCTGTTCCCAGAGCTGGTCCCTAGCCCCCCTGGTTTGCCGATCAAGAGCTAGAGTTGATAGGTTGTAGAAAAATCATGTAGTAAGTACAGGGGTCCATATATCACCCTCCCCCACACACACACACATAGTTTGTCCTATTATTAAAATTTTGTATTGTGCCGTATCTTTATTACATTTGATGAATCAATACTATTACCTGTAGTCCAGAGTTTACATTAGGGTTCACCTTGTGTGGTCCTGTTCTATGGGATTTTAAAAATATTAATTCTAGTATCATATATACAACATAAAATGTTCATTGCATCTTTTAAAAGCATTTCAAGTCTACTGTGCACAAAAATGTGAACAGCTTGATGAATTTCCTTATATCAAACTTACTTCAGTAAACAGCATCGAGATCTGGAAAGAGAATATTTCCAGCCTCTGAGATGCTCTCTTCATGCCCCCTAACCATTCATCCCACCCTTAAAGGTGACCCCTACCCTGACCTCTGGCAGCATGGATTCTTTTCGACAGTGCTTATCCTTTGTACAGAGAGAATCATTCTTATTCTCTTTTGTCTCTGGCTACGTTTCCTCCATATCATATGAGATCCATCCAGAGTCTTAGTTTCTCAGCTGCTGAAACACATACCATACAATAGGTTGGCTTAAGTAACTGGAACTTATTAGCTTACTGTTCTGGGGCTAGGAGAAGTCCAAAATTGAGGTGTCAGCTTGGTGAGGCTTTCTCCCCTCCGACTCTCGGGTCCTGGGGCTGGCTTCCCGCAAACTTTGCAGTTTCTTGTCTTTTCTAATGGCAATGCACATGGTGGTATCCTCTCCTTCCTCTTCTGGGTTCTGTTGACTTTCAGCTTATGGCTGCTCCTCTTAACTTCTGGCTTCTGGGTCCAATTTCTTTTGAGTATAAGGACTTCAGCCATATTGGATTAGGGCCTGCCCTAGCTCAATTTGGCCTCACCTCGACTAGTAACAGCTTCAAAGGTCCTGCTTCCAAATGGTTCACACCCACAGGACCAGGGGTTCAGACCTGAACATGCATTTTTGGGGGGATGTGATTCAATTGCCAATGCCTTTGCTTGTCCTTGTGGTTTGGATCATCCTTCATCATTGCCATAAGATGTTGCAATGTGTCAACCTATCACACACACCACTGAACAGACCCTGTGGCAGATTAAGTTATGTATCCTAGAAAAAACATGCTTTTATCCCTAGTCCTCATCCCTGTAGGTGTGAATCCACTTTAAACAGGACCTTTTAAAGATACTATTTTTAATTCAGTTGTGTCCCAACTGAACCAGAGTGAACTTTAATCCAGATCACTAGAAGCCTTATAAAAAGAATCCAGAAGCTCAGAAGTGGGAAAGGAGAGGACACCACCATGTAACGGGAGGCAGAGGTACAACCAAAGGAACCCCAAGGATTGCAAGCAGCTAGTACCAGAATGCTACAGATTTGGGGGAGAAAGCAAGCCATCTCATATCTTAAATTCGGAATTATTTTATCCTCAAAGTTATGAGCCAATAAATTCCATTTTTTGAGCCAACCCATTGTATGGTATTTGTCATTGCTGCCTGGTAAACTAAGACAGACCCTGAGCAGTATCCAAGTATAAATGGTTTATTGGGAAGATGAAGGAAACCCTAGCAGGTGAATGAGGAAGTGAGACAAAGAAAGGAAGACAGCCAACCAAGAGTATACTATCACGTAACTTACCACTGTGGGCATTTGTAACCATTCCCACTGGGATGTCTGGGAAACAGTATGGAAATGCCTCAGACTTATCCCACTGAGGGGTGAGGGACCTGGGGTATAAGTAGCCCAGCACCCTTCAGTCACTGGTTGAGAATGCTAGGCAGGGGTGGGCACTCCAAGCCTGTTGCAGGTACAGGCAAAGAAATTTTGGTGTCAGAGAAAGATCTTAGACAAAGAAGAATAGGTAATGATGGCTGTTGGAATGCAGGCAGGCAAAGAGATAAAGGTGAGGGTACCTGGGCAGAGCTTGACCAGACTCTGTTATAGACTCAGTGGAGCAAGGCTGTACATCGACACTTCAGTGCCTCTCAAAGAACATTCTGGAACAGGTACCACTCCCATGAAAACACGTTGTCAAGTATCCACCATGCCCTTCCCTTTTTCCTCACTTTTCCTTTGGAGAACTATGCTTCCCTTCATTACAGGCAGACTTCATGGGCCTGCCACTCCTGGCCAAGTGAGGTGAGGCCTAACAAATCCTGTCCTTTTGGAACAGAAAAGGTTTGGACCTGAATTGTTCTGGAAGTGGTGCTTTGATCCATCCCCTGTTGGTTCTCACCATCTGGACTCCTGAGACTGCTCTACTTCCTTTCGTTCCCCCCAACAATTAAGGTTTCCTTAGAGCCTATGGACTGTTCCATATTCTTCTAGCAAAATCCTCCTATGATTGTGTAAGTCTGGGTCCTCTGAGAAGCAGATGCCAAGATGGAATTGGATTATGAGATTTATTGGAGAAAATGGAGAGGAGACAGAACCCTCAGACTGCAAAGCCCGTCTGACCCCTGAAGAAGAGAGAGGAAGGAAGGAAGGTGGAATAGCAAAGTCTACACACTGCAAGAGCAGTGTTCCATAGCCTTGTTTCTTGAAAATGATTGTATAATGATATAGCTTTTACAATGTGACTGTGATTGTGAAAACCTTGTGTCTGATGCTCCTTGTATCTAGGGTATGGACAGATGAGTAAAAAACATGGATAAAAATAAACAACTAATAGGGGGAACAAAGGTTAAAATAAATTGGGTAGATAGAAATACCAGTGGTTAATGAGAGGGAGGGGTGAGGGGTATGGTATGTATGTGGTTTTTTTTCCTTTTTATTTCTTTTTCTGGAGTGATGTAAATGTTCAAAAAAATGATCATGGTGATGAATACACAGCTATGGGATGATATTGTGAGCCACTGACTGTATACCATGTATGGTTTGTTGGTATGCTAAAAATGTTTGTATAATGCTTTATTAATAAAAATATTATTTAAAAAAAAGTCTACACACTGCCATTCTCAGAAAGCGGTAGCAAGTCTGATGGAGTCCTTACTCCAATATTGCCCGGGTCTAGAGAAATGGGACTTCTTTAATGTCCCCAGTGCTCTCAGCCTTTGGCTGGGCAGCCTGGGTGCAGCAGAGCCTGGGGGTCCAGGGGCAGTGATGGATTCAGAACCCAGCAGCTGGGGTCTTTGGGCAGTTATGGTCGCTACAATAGAAGATGAGAGGCACATTTTCCCAGGCAGTTCTGCCTAAGTTAACAAGACAGCACCAAGCAGTACGGATACTGTGCCTTCTTCCACAGCTTTCTGATTCTTGTTAATAGGTGCATAAATTCAAATGCAATGGGCCTTTCTCCTTGAGTTATTTGAAGGATTAATAGCTTAACATCTATTTATCACATTTTGCTCATCACATTGAGCTAATTAACAATTTCATGTTGTTATCTGAAACTCTGGCCCCATGTTCTCTCTCTCTCTCTCTCTCTCTCTCTCTCTCTCTCTCTCTCTTATTGTATAATATAGCATATATACAAAGCAAAGAAAGAAAAAAGCAGTAATTTTTCAAAGCACTCTTCAACATGTAGTTGCAAAACAGATCCAGAGTTTGTCATGGGCCACCATTCCATCATCTCAGATTTTTTTCTTCTAGCTGCTCCAGAACCTCATCTTCTCTTTTTAAGAGGCAAATACTCCTTGATAGATGTGATGGTTGGGTTCATGTGTCAAATCAGCCAAGTGGTAGTGCTCAGATTTCTAGTCGTCAGCATTGGCCTGTTACTGCGAGGGCATTTCATGGACTCAAATCATCGGTAGGTAGATTGCATTTAGGGCTGATTATATCTACAATCAATTAAGGCCAGTGTTGTCAGTAATGAGAGATCCAATCAGTAGAAGGCTTTAAAAGGAGAACTGATGAATTCAGCAGTCAGAAGAGAGAATTTTCATCTCTACTTCAGCCAGCCAGCTTCTCTTGGGGAATTCATTGAAACTTCATCAGAGTTGACAGTTTGCAGCCTGCCCTAATTTGGATTTCTGCATCCCCAAAGTCATGTGAGACATTTTTATAAAATCTTATAATATTTACAGATATCTCCTGTTGTCTCTGTTTCCCTAGAGAACACTGACTAATGTAGTAAAGTGAAGCCTATTAGTTGCTTACACTTTGGTGAGACCTGAGTTGACACACGGACCCCACTTTCCAGTTGTGGGACTTCAGGCAAGTCTGGTGACCTCCCTGAGCGCAGTTTCCTCATCTGTAAAACTTTTGCTCATAGTTTCATGGTGAGAATTAAATAAGATAATGCATGTAAAGGTCTTGGCACAGAGTAGATACCTACTCCTTTTCTTTTCTGTTTTGTTCTCTTCCTCTCCTCCTTTCCCTTCCCTTCCTTTCCCTGTTCTGTCCTTCCTTTCCCTCCTATCCTTTCCTTTCTCATCTCCACATCTTGGCTCCTTCTTCTCAGTTACCAGAATTGTTTTCCTCCTGGCACTGAGATCTATTAATGCATGGGAATCTGATAGGGTCAGAGAGAAGGCAAGGGGTATCTTGAGGCAGAATTTCTTATTTTTGCTTCCAAAAGGAAATGAGAAGGTAGCTCCATCACCTGTACTGCTTGCCAAGAACTTTACAGACATTTTTTTTCAATTTATTTATTAATTAAAAAAATAAAGAAACAAAATAAAACAACATACATAATCAGTAATTTACAATATCATCACTTAGTTGCATATTCATAATTTCTTAGAACATTTGCATTAATTCAGAAAAAGAAACAAAAAGACAATAGAAAAAGAAATAAAATGAACACAGAAAAAAAAAAAGGTTATACCTACCATACCCCTTACCACTTGCTTTCATTGATCACTAGCATTTCAAAACATTTATTTTAGCATTTGTTCCCCCTATTATTTATTTTTATTCCATATGTTCTACTCCTTTGTTGACAATGTAGATAAAAGGAGTATCAGACACAAGGTTTTCACAATCACACAGTCACATTGTGACAGCTGTATCATTATTCAATCATCCTCAAGAAACATGGCTACTGGAATGCAGCTCTACATTTTCAGGCAGTTCCCTCCAGGCTCTCCATTACATCTTGAATAACAAGATGATATGTACTTGATGCATAAGAATAACCTCCAGGATAACCTCTCGACTCTGTTTGGAATCTCTCAGCCATTGACACTTTGTCTCATTTCCCTCTTCCCTCTTTTGGTCAAGAAGGTTTTCTCAATCCCTTGATGCTAAGTCTCAGCTCATTCTAGGGTTTTTCTCAATCCCTTGATGCTGAGTCTCCATTCATTCCAAGAGCTCTGTCCCATGTTGCCAGGAAGGTCCACACCCCTGGGAGTCATGTCCCACGTAGGGAGGGGTAGGGTGGTGAGACTGCTCGTTGTGTTGGCTGGAGAGAGAGGCCACATCTGAGCAACAAAAGAGGCTCTCTTGGGAGTGACTCTTAGGCCTAAATTTTAAGTAGATTTGACCTATCCTTTGTGGGGTTAAGTTTCATATGAACAAACCCCAAGACTGGGGGCTCAGCCTATAGCTTTGGTTGTCCACACTGCTTGTGAGAATATCAAGAATTCAACTTGGGGTGGTTGAATTTCTCCCCGTTCTCACCACTCCCTGAAGGGGGCTTTGCAGATACTTTTCCACTCACTGATCGAATCACTCTGGGACTCATCGGGGCATCACTCTGGACAAACCAGCAAAATCTCATGTCCTACCTGAGATTCCAAGTACTTATAGCATTCAATCAAACTATCTACATAAGTTATATTAGGAAATGCACCAGTCAAAATATAAATTTTGTGACAAATAGACATTTTTTGCTTTAGTCTCACACAGAAGGTGATTTTTAAAAAAATTAACATTTATTTTCAGTACCCTGCAATAATGACATTCCTTTGTTCTTCCTTATGCAAAAACATTTTTAAAATTGTACCTTGTACATTTCACTATTATTATACACTCTAGGCATTCCTAGATTATACCATCTCAATCTTTAACATATATCTTTCTTTCTGATTTCATTTATGTCCCCAGCCCTCCTCCCTCTATCATTCTCACATGCAGCTTCATTCAGTGTTTTAACATAATTATATTACAGTTAGGTAGTATTGTGCTGTCCATTTCTGAGTTTTTGTATCCAGTCCTGTTGCACAGTCTGTATCCCTTCAGCTCCAATTACCCAATATCTTACTCTGTTTCTATCTCCTGGTGGTCTCTGTTATGAACAAAATATTCCAAGTTTATTCACTAACGTCAGTTCATATCAATGAGACCATACAGTATTTGTCCTTTAGTTTTTGGCTAGTCTCACTCAGCATAATGTTCTCAAGGTCCATCCATGTTGTTACATACTTCATAAGCTTATCTGTCTTAAAGCTGCATAATATTCCATCGTATGTATATACCACAGTTTGTCTAGCCACTCGTCTGTTGATGGACATTTTGGCTGTTTCTATCTCCTTGCAGTTGTAAATAACGCTGCTATAAACATTGGTGTGCAAATGTCCGTTTGTGTCTTTGCCCTTAAGTCCTCTGAGTAGATACCTAGCAATGGTATTGTTGGGTCATATGGCAATTCTATATTCAGCTTTTTGAGGAACCGCCAAACTGCCTTCCACAGTGGTTGCACCATTTGACTTTCCCACCAACAGTGAATAAGTGTGCCTCTTTCTCCACATCCTCTCCAGCACTTGTCATTTTCTGTTTTGTGGATAATGGCCATTCTGGTGGGTGTGAGATGATATCTCATTGTGGTTTTGATTTGCATTTCTCTAATGGCCAGGGACATTGAGCATCTCTTCATGTGCCTTTTGGCCATTTGTATTTCCTCTTCTGAGAAGTGTCTGTTCAAGTCTTTTTCCCATTTTGTAATTGGGTTGTCTGTCTTTTTGTTGAGTTGAACAATCTCTTTATAAATTCTGGATACTAGACCTTTTTCTGATATGTCGTTTCCAAATATTGTCTCCCATTGTGTAGGCTGTTTTTTTACTTTCTTGACGAAGTTCTTTGATGCACAAAAGTGTTTAATTTTGAGGAGTTCCCATTTCTTTCTTTCTTCAGTGCTCTTGCTTTAGGTGTAAGGTCTATAAAACCACCTCCAATTATAAGATTTATAAGATATTTCCCTACATTTTCCTCTGTTTTATGGTCTTAGACCTGATGTTTAGATCTTTGATCCATTTTGAGTTAACTTTTGTATAGGGTGTGAGATACGGGTCCTCTTTCATTCTTTTGCATATGGATATCCAGTTCTCTAGGCACCATTTATTGAAGAGACTGTTCTGTTCCAGATGAGTTGGCTTGACTGCCTTATCAAAGATCAAATGTCCATAGATGAGAGGCAGACATTATTTTTAAAACAAGGTCCACAGTCCCCAGGCTGGGACTGGGTTCTGACCCAGCGAAGGACATTTTTTGACCAATGGAAAAAGTAGGGGTGCTCTTTCAATGTTCGTTTGTTTTTCTACAAATGGGGCTGGTTTTATATGGCCTGTCCTCCTCAGCCTGGTCTTTCTTGGGGTTAGTGGCTGGCATTTACAGCCAAGTTCACTAGGATTGGGAGCCAGAGTTGGGGGTGGTGGGAGAGCTAGGCTGTGGCAAGCACTGAGGGCCAGAATTCCATCCCCTGGGCCACCCCAGCCCTGTAGGCCTTTTCTTAAAGACTCAAGGCATCTCTATGCTTGCCCAGCAGGTTGGAAGTGCCAAGACTTCTTGCCCCACTGGGGGAATAATGCTTGGGATGGTGGTCTATGTTGGTTCCCAGAGTGTGTCCACAGGGACGTGGCTTAACTGCAGCTTTTGGATGAAACTTGAAGACATCACATTGAGTGAAATAAGCTAGAGAAAAAAAAACAAATATTACATTATTTCACTTATATGAAAGAGCTAGAAGAAGTAAATTCCTAGAGACAGAAGTCAACTAAGGTTACTGGGGCGGGAGGTTGAGGGAATGGGAAGTTATTGCTTAATGGGTGCAGAGTTTCTGCTTGAGGTGAAGAAAAAGTTTGGGCAATGGATATGAATGCAATTAATGCCACTAAATTGTATAATTGAAGTGGTTAAAATGGGAAATTTTGAGTTATATATATTTATATATATTTATAGATTTTTTTAAAAGTCAGTATTAAAAAATATATGGAGGCTATTAAATGCAGGAAAGGAAAATGAAATAAAGGAGCAAGAACTGTTATTAGAGGCTACATATAAAAATAACAAATAACTGCACCTTTTATTTGTCAAGTCCCCATCCTGTCTCACTTCCTCACTCCTCCACCCATGTTCTCTGCACCTCCCACATAAGCCATTCGCACTCGAATCCGTGTCTTTGGGTCTGCTCTGTAAGACATATGCTCTTTCAGCTTGCTGAAGCTGTTAGAATACAATAAAACAGAAATGGGTTGGCTTTTAATAATAGGGATTTATTAGCTAACAAGTCTTAGGCTGTGAAAATGTCCAAATTAAGGCATTAACAGGATGATACCTTTTATGAAGAAAGGCTGTTGCCATCTGGGACACCTTTGTCATATGCGAAATACATGACTGGCATCTGCATGTCCTTGTTTCTCGGGTTTCCTTGCTTTCAGCTTCTGGTGTTAGTGACTCACAGCTTCTGTGGGTCTTTTCTTAGCTTCCCTGGGGCTTTTTCTCTTGAGCTCGCTGAGCCTTTTCTGTCTTTTATCCTCTCATAAAAGACCCCAACAAAAAGATTAAAACCCATCTTAAATTGGGTGTGTCACATCTCAAGTGAAATAACCTAACCAAAAGATATCACCAATAACAGGTCTGCACCCATAGGAATGGATTAAAATAAAATGTGGACTTTTCTGGGGTACTAAATACCTCCAAACCACACCACACTCCACCATCTGGACCCCAAAAAGACAAGTTCTTTCCATATGCCAAATACATTTATTCCATCACAGTATCATAAAAAGCTTAACAGTAACAATACTAAGAACATAATCTCATCAAAATCAGTTATAGGCAAGGTCTGTCCTAAGACAAAATTCCCCTCTGGCTGTGGACCTAAGAAACACAGAACAAGTTTTCTGCTTCCAATATACAAAGGAGGAACAGTCACAAGATAAATGTTCTCATTTCAATGGGAGAAACTGGAAGGAAAACAGGGGTCAAAGGTCCCAAACAGTTTCAAAACCTGCAGGACAAACTTCATTAGATTCCAAGGTCTTGAGAGTCATCTATAGAATGGTGCTTTTTCGTCAGAGCTTGAGAGAGCAGCAGTCCCAACCTCTCCAAGGGCTTATTGAAGCAGCCCTGCTCTCTCCAAATATTGGGGTGAGGGCTCCAACATCTCCAAGAATTGAGGACATGGCCAAACTCTAGGCCTCACCTTCCTCAAGCATCGGGGTGGCAGCCAAACTCTCCCCAGTCTCTGGGGCACACTCTCAATCCCCTCAGAATAATGAGTGGTGGCCAAGTCCTCCCCAATCCCTGGGGAATGTGCTCCACCCTCTCTGAGGCCTGAGGCACCAATGATTTTCCTGACCATCGAGGTGGAAGGCTTGCCCTCTGCAAACTCCAGGGTAAACGCACGCTTTCCATGTGCAGAGGTGGGTTTCCTCTCCTAGCTTCTTGGCTCCCAACCTTGGCTTCCATGGTTCTGTCTTTGAAGTAATTATTTCAATCTGTTCCTTTTCTATCCCTTTTAGTCCAGGCTGGTAGTGGTTCCATTCATGCACATTTTGCAAAACACTCATCAGTTTCACATGCAGTATACAGGGGTCCCAACCCTCAGACAACAGGACTTTCCCCCAATCTTTTCTGGATAGCTGCATTTTCAACCCTGACTTGTCCTGAAATGGCTGACTGGTTCCAGGTTTGGTTAAATCCTTACATGGGTCAGTATTCTCTGGGCACTTGTTTTCTGAAAGCTCAAAATTTTCCAAACTATCAATTTCTGGTTTCTTTGTACCTGAGAGTTCAGTTATCAGCCTATCCCTTTCCTCTCAAATTTCACCATAAACTCCAAGGAGAAGCCAGTCCATACTTTCACACTCAATTTAGACATCTCTTCAGTCAAATATCCAGTCTCATAACTTTCAAATTCTCCCTTCCATTCAACATCAGGACTCAGTTTTGCCAAGTTCTCTGCCACTTTAAAGTAAGGATTACCTTCCTTCCAATTTGCAATGACACATTCATCATTTCTGTCTAAGGCCTCATTGGAAGCACTTTTACCATCCATATTTTTATCAACAGTGTTTTCAAAGCAATCTAGGCCTTTTCTATCAAAGTATCTCACAATTCTCCCAGAATCTTCCTCCTCATTTATAAAGCCTTTCCAGTATTTTTGGTATTTGCATTTTATAACACTGCACTCCTCAGTTACCAAAATCTGTTTTGGTTTTCTAAATCTGCCAGAATGTAATATACCAAAAATGAGCTGGCTTTTTCTTTCTTTCTTTCTTTCTTTTTTTTTCTGTCATGGGCAGGCTCCGGGAATCAAACCTGGGTCTCCAGCATGGCAGGCAAGAACTCTGCCACTGAGCCACCGTTGTATGCCCTAAGCTGGCTTTTAACAATGGGAATTTATTAACTTACAAGTTACAATTCTAAGGCTGCAAAAATGTCCAAATTAATATATCAACAGGACAATACCATCTCTGAAGAAAGGCCACTGGCACCTGGGACACCTCTGTCACATGGGAAGGAACATGGCTGGTGTCTGCTGGTCCTTCTCTTCTGGATTTCATTTCTTTCTGCTTCTAGCTTCAGTGGCTTCCTCTTTCAGCTCCTCCAGGGGCTTTTTCTCTCTGAGCTTCCCTCTGGGCTTATTCTGTCTTTTGTCTTCTCATAAAGGACTCCAGTAAAAGGATTAAGACTCACCTTGAATGACCTGAGTCACATCTCAAGTGAAATAACCTAACCAAAAGTTCCCACCCACAATAGAGCTGCACCGGCAGGAGTGGATTAAAAGAACATGGCCTTTACTGGGGCACAGAACAGCTTCAAACTACCATATATGCCAACACAGATGAAGGGAATGGCATGAAGTTTCAGTCGGGGAAGTAGAGCCCAGCTCTACCCCCTCTGGTCCTCACACTCACGGACAAGGTGGAGGTAGGAGAGGTGAGGGGCTGTCCTGACTCTGCTGCCTGTGTTAGTTTGTAAGCTGCTGGAATGCAACATACCAGAAATGGAATGGCTTTTAAAAAGGGAATTTATTAAGTTGCAAGTTTACAGTCCTAAAGCCATGAAAATGTCCAAATTAAGACATCCAGAGAAAGATACCTTAATTCCAAATAAAGAGCAGATGAAATTAGGGGATTCTCTCTCAGCTGGGAGGGCACATGGCGACATCTGCTAGCTTTTTCTCCTCATTTCATAAGGCTTCCCTGGGGGCATTTTCCTTCTGCATCTCCAAAGGTCTCTGAATGTGTGGACTCTGTTGGCACTGGAGCTGTTTTTCCAAAATGGTTCCCTCTTAAAGGGCTCCAGTAAGCAACCCCAACTTGAATGGGTAGAGACACATCTCCATGGAAACCATTTAATCAAAAGTTACCACCCACAGTTGGTCACATCTCCATGGAAGCAATCAAAAAGATCCTACCCAGCAATATTGAATGAGGATTAAAGAGCAGGGCTTTTCTGTGTGTTGCAACACAACAGTTGCAAACCAGCACACTGTCGTTTAGCTGTGTGGCCCCAGCTAAGTCCTTCCACCTTCCAGGATCTCCGTTTCCTCAAGGATACTAGAGAAATAATGATGGTACGGGTCATGCCTGCTGGGATGGGAATCGGAAGAAAGACTTTGTAAACAGCAGGAAGAAAGGGAAGTGATACCATTTAATGGGTGTCTTACCTATTTCTTCTCTCTCTTATGTTAAAAAGGAGTTACAACCGCTTGGAGAATCATTTTCAGTACTCAGAAGACAGAGAAGAGCCTGGAAGAGTAAGAAAACCCTGAGCCAAGAATCACAGCCGCCAAACTCAAGCTCTACCACTTTGGGAGCTAATCTGCTAGCTGCAGCTAGAGTGAAGTTTGAAGAAGAGTTTCTTGAAATAAGAGAATACTATGAAAAGTAGCAGGAGTGTGGATGCCTGCTTTTCAGCCAAGTTCCTTGGGTTGAAATTGATGGAATGGGTCCAAGGTTGACTACAGACATCCTTAGCTACCTTGCCACAAAGTACAACACTATTGGGAAGAACTTGAAAGAGGCAGCTGGGATGAATATGAACGTGGAGGGCACGATGGACCTTAGGAGGGTGTTTGCAGTGGCTCCCCAAGGAAGAAGAGGAGAACGCTGTTTTAGTCATAAAGAACGCTAAAATCCATCAGTTTCCTGTCTTTGAAAAGTTTTTGAAAGGCCATAAAGAGGATTCTCTCACTGGCAGCAAATTCAACTGGGTAGACCAGAAGAACTCAATGCTTCCGTTGTTTCTGACATCCTGGGCTAAAGGTAGTGTATCAACATCCACAAAAACCCCAGGAAGAAATGAATAGAAACAAAGAATAGAACCAGAAAGATATGCCTCCAGGTCAATCTCAAAAGAAGCTAAGGGGGGCCAGGGGAGAATGTTCATGAAAGTTAAACAAAATAAAATTTAAAAAGCTGGAAACTGCTTGGAGTCTATCATTAGCCAAGCATTTAATAAATGGCTACATTATCTAAAATAAATACTAAATTGTCTTACATTCCCTTGAAGGTTGACTCTTAAGTAGATAAAAGCTTGAATAGCTTCAGGGTCCCTTGATTTAGAATAATAATGTAAACTGAATCGGAGAGGGAAGGGCTAAGAACTAGTTCCAGGGTGATTCAAATGAAAGGAATCTTTTCAAAAATTTCAAACTGTAAAACCCAGTAGCTACGTTATACATAGATTCGGGAACAAACCTGCCTTTTGTACTTCTTTGTCCTTGCAGCCTTGAGGAAACAGAACTATGTCGGGGGGACCATTCCATCCATCTGAGGTGACATAGTACAAAGGGTCTTGGAGAAGCCAGGCCACAGATAGTTGCTTGCCATGAGACCCAAAGGGTGCAAATTGAGTATTTGTAAGATTGTAGGAATAATATTTAAGAAATGAAAATAATTTGTGAGATGTAAAGAAATGGTTCTTTTCACAAGTTATTTTTTACTGCGTGTTCACATCTGACCTAGTTACTGCGTGACACATTTTTTATTCAATATATATTCAACCACCCTGCATTTTATCAGCCCTCTCCATGTCTGGTAAGAAATCTGTTATTACCACATTGCACAGGTGAGGAAATTGAGGCTCCAAAAGATAAATTGTCCAAGGTCCCAGAGCCAGTTGCTTTGTCTGGAGCTGAAAGCTGCTGACCCCAGACCCCAAGTCCAGGACCTTTTGACTGCATAGTGTTTTTCTGAAATGCAGCTCAGGGGTCTCAAGTCCTTGGTTTCACCACCAAGACAACTTGACCATGGGCTTGCTTGCTGCCATCTTGGAGCTTACAACCTAGAGCAGTGGTTCTCAGAAGAGTGTGATGCTTGGGCCATGTCCAGATACATTTATGTTTATCACAATGGAGAGAGCAAGGAAACAGAGCCACATGGAGAGCTTGAGGCATAGGGGCTTCTGAGAGGGAGTAGAGCATTCGCACACATGGGGGGTACCAGGAGGTGCAGGTCCAGGGGGCCGAGGGGGTGGGTCAGCACAGTCACCCGTCCACGTGAAGCCCTGGTGTAGGCAGACCTGTGGAGCTTGCAGGAATGAGAGAAGCCCTGCACATCACACTGCTGATGGGACCATCTTGGGGAAAGGCCACGGGCAGCTGTGGTTTCCAGGTAGATCTTACCTCTGTGGATCCATGGCTGAGTACCTGGTGATGGGGCTGAGCTGCCACTGGCCAACAGGTCACTGTTGGGAGGACAAGTGGGACATGCAGCAGAGAGAGGGGAGATGAGCTGGACACCCCTGCCTCTGCCCTTTGCCATACACCATGCCAACCCTCAAGTGTGTTGGTTGCTGCTTCACTTCTGCCCCCAGAATCTCAGGTAGGTTATCTTTTGCCCAACTCTAACCCAGAGCCATGAAGGGAAGGGGTCTGGGAAGTGCAGTTTCCAGCTTTTCCAAGTGGACCCAGCACAAGTCAGCCCAGTGTTATGAGACATAAGTGATGAGCAAGAGGGTGTCTTTGGGAAAAGGAGGGCAACCCAGTGCCAGGATGGAGTTAAATGGGGCACTGGGTTTGTGGGGGCAAGGTCCCAGCCAAGAAGAACAGCAAGTGTCATAGGCGTCCTAGAAGTAAAGGGCCCCTCATGGTCCAGAACCTGAAAGAAAACATTGCGCTTGAAAAACTGAGAGGCCAGAGAGGAGCCAGTGTAGATGGAAAGACCATTAAGGAGACCCAGCTCCTTCCAGCAAAAAAGCACAATGTGGGCAGAGACCAGGATGCTGGGTGGTACAGATGAAGAGAAACAGAATCTAAGAGGGACTTAAGAAGAGAAATCAACAAAACCTAGCGATGATTTGGACCTGGGGGGTGGATAGAGGAAGATTCTACTCCAGGGCAACACTGGGTTTCTGACTTGTGGCAGATAAAGACCATAGGGAGATCCAGGCCTGGGGAAGATGACCGTAAATTCCAGTTTGGTCATTTGAATTAGAGGTGTCTTTAAGGCGTCCCAGTGGTGATGTCAAACATGCAGCTGGACACGTGGGTGTGGAAATCACAGGTCTAGAGCAGAGACCTCTGTGCTGGATTTATTATTGGGAGGGTGATAACTGGAGTCCTGAATGAGATTACCTCGGGTTGAGGTTCCCCAGGTGCGGTCCATAGACCAGCAGCAGCAGCATCACCTGGGAGGATGGTAGAGATGCAGAATCTCAGACCCCGTCCCACATCTGCTCCATCTGAAATACTGGTGGTGAGGACCACAGGCCCTCCGGGAGATTCAGACGCACAGGAAAGTGTGACTTCACGCAGTGGCTCTCAAACATTGCTTTCATTGTAGAATTATCTCGGGGAGCTTTTAAAAGATCCCAATGCCTAGGCCCATCCCAGACCTATCTCAGACCCTATGGGGCTGGGACCAGGTAGGGCAACCCACTTGTCTGGTTTGCTCAGGACTGTCTGGGACTTTTCCTGCACCGCAGGGACCTCTCGGGACTGGGCATCCTAGATCCAGGCATTAGAACATTAAAAATCCCCAGGTGGTTCCCACTGAGTAACTGGTTTTGAGAACCAGTGTCCCTGGAGGGTTATCGCACCTTGCCTGAACACGAGAATCACCTGGGGAGCTTTAAGAAAACATTGCTTTCCCCAGATACGGGTATAACTGGCTGGCGGGGAACCATGGCATCCATTTATAACAAAAGCTTCTAGAACGTTCTCAGCACACATTGCAGACAGGGTTGGAACATGGCCGAAGGAAGAAGAAATAGGGGAGGAAAGGGTCCACCAGATTATGACCAGGTAGAGAAGACAAACCTTCAAAACGATGAAGAGGTAGCCAGAGGAGCAAGAAGGAAACCAGGAACGTGTGGGGCCTCAGCAGCCTCTGAGGAGATGGGTGACGGGAAAAAGGAGGGCATCTGAGTGAGCTGTGCCGAAAAGACAGGAAGGAGGACACTGGAACAGTGCCCATCAGGTGAGCCGCATGGAGTGGGGGCCTGGAAGACAGACAGGAGCATGGAGGGTTGAGATGTGAGGGGGAGAGATAACAAGAGGCAACTCTTTCCCAAAGCACAGTGGCCAAGGCCAGAGGGGAGATGCGGAAGTTGCTGGAAGAGCAGCTGGAGGAGTCATTTCATTTTCTACCAATTTTTTTTTTCCTGCTCTTCTTTCCTTCTCTTCTTTCTTTTTGATGACCATGTCTTCCTTTAATCCTCAGGGGAAGGAAAAAATGTCTTTAAAAATGACCCCTTTGATAAGCTCTGGGGCATTTCAAAGTAGAATGTCTTAGACTAGTTCATTCCTTCTGCCCAAGAGCAGAGCGAGCAGAGGACTCAGTGATGACCCAACTGGCTGGCATAAATGAGGGGTCCCAGTCAGAGCCAGCAGTGAAATCTAGCGTGCTGGAGCCTTGCCCATCCCCTTGCACTGCCTCCTGCTCCCACAGAGGCTCGGGGTTGGGGAACTCACAGTGTGGCCCCTGCTGAAGTCGGGTTTATTTTAAGAACTGATGGTGGCCGATTGATGTGCTTCGTGTTGAAAAGGGGACATTTGGCTGGGTTGAGAGGCTCAGTTCTATTAGCCACCATTTCACGGGAGCGCAGGAAATTGGGGGCATCTGATGATGAATGAGGCGTCCCTCTTCAGATGTGCTTTCTGAGTCTTTGAGAACCTGCAGACTTCGTCACAGCCATGCTTCCTCCAACCCCATGCCCACTTTTATTACAGCTGATATTTATTCATGAGAAAATCCTGGGAGTTCTCTGTGTATTGACAGTTTTTCCTTTTCTTCAGAGAGTAACCCACTCCACTTGTCTCAGGATAGATTATGGAGGGAGGTGAGACTTTACCTGTGTGACAGTTACCCCCTCCCCAACGCTGTGTGTTTCTCTTTTTCTTTTCTTTCTTATCCCCCCCCCCCCCCCATCCTTCTTTCTTTTTCTTTTTTCCTTTTTAACTTGTTTAGTATTTAGGGGATATGAGAAGAGAGTAAAATTAAGGCTAAAAGGGGAGGACAGGAATGATTACGTTTTGAAAGACTACACAAACTCATTCATTATGTAGGTAGCAGCGAAATGAGCGCCCGGATTCGGGAAAACCTCAGAAATGGCTTTCAAGACACATGTTGACAGTTCCCTGGCTACCTGGATGCGCGGCTGCCCTGCAGCAGTCCATGCCGTGGTAAATTGCTGCTTCTCGTGAACTCGTTGTCTGTCCTCTAGAGACATTTTCGTGTTAAATATTGATTTGCATATATAAAAACCCTATAATAGCCTCCTAATTACCAAGGAGCTGCGGAAGCATGACATGGAGACGCTTCCTCAGTGGTGCTGTTAACCCCGTCTGAAAACAAATACATGCCCGTCAGATTTACCTGTTTAACTTACACTGTAATTACTGGGCAATCAAACCCCTGACAAGTGTAAGCACTAATTATCCAAATGAGACTTGGGGTGTTCAGAGTTACCGAGTTATTTTTAGCTTTTGCCTGATATTTCACTTCAAATCAGCAGTCAATATGAGTCACTTGCGTTTGATGAATTGGTTTATGAAGTGCTTTCCTTAATCTTATTGGAAATATTCCATGCATGAAGCGAAGTAACACTTCACATATATTAATGTTAGAATAAATATAAACTCTCTTTTGGATCTACTGGATGGAAGCCCCAAATGCTTAGTGTAGACACTGTCCAGGCCAGCAGGTGGCAGTGTGGACCAGAAAATAAAATCTCCCCCATTCCGGAGAGCAGGCTCTTGGGGTCAACCCCTCCAGGCTTGCTTACTGCTTTGGAGGAGCTTTTGAATTAAATGTCCTTTCATGTGTTCACACAGAAGGACCTCTGATAATGCGCTCAAGTGAGTCATGCTGGATGCAAGGCTATTTGGTCTAGAAACAACCACCCAGCATAGCAACTCAGGGTCGTGGCCGGCAGGAGGCAGAGATCTGGCTTACCTAGTGGCCCCCTGAAGACCCTTAACTTCTTGGGACTTGGGTGGCTCTATGGGGTTCAACCAAATCATTCCGGCTTCTGGTTTTCTTACTCCTTTCTTGATCTTCGCTTCAATCTAAAGATTAACGTCAACTTTATTGCAACCCAATGGGGAAACATCTTCAATTTAAGGGCAGTATACATTATTACTAGTATTTCTAAATGTTTGCTTCTCAATCTTGGTTCCTTGGATGGTTTAAATGAAAATTAGGCCATAGTGTTTTCTTTAAAAAAACATCACCTTTGATTCCTGTTCTTGGCAAATTCCTTACTTGGGTGTAAGTGTGAGACTATTGAGTGCTCTGGAGAAAAACATCGCAAGGAATCCTAATTAAGCAACTGTTTTGGTAATAAAGACACAAGATAAAATGACAGAAATAAAAGTGAACTTATAAATTGGTTATTATCAGTGTAAAGTATTTTCCCTTTAGCTTCAGTTCACTTTAATTATATACCTGGGGATAATATATGAGAATAGAATTTACAAATGATCTCTTTGCGTTCTACTTTGCGGGTTTTTTTGGTGTGCATTTTCAGTTTTTTTGTCCCTTACCCCCAGACCTGCTGCAAAAGTAACATTTAACCCAGGGTGCAATAAGTGTTCCAAAGTTTTCAAATACTATTGTTAAATGCTTTGTTTAATTCAGACTCTTGAGTACAACGATGGAGCTTGCTCTTTCATGGAGTGTTTTGCAGCACCAGTGCAAACACCAGCGATTTTCTTCCTTTTGAAGGGATTTTCTGAAGGCACAGAGCTTGTGGTGTGTGTGCATTTTCTACTTTTTCTCACATTCAGGCAAGAAACCTTTCACACAAAGCCAGACGGCAGAGCAAACAGGGCACTGGGCTGGGGGCCAGAGTTGGTCCTGTCCATTACTGACCCGCTCGTGTGACCCTGGGGCGTCAGTCCTATGATGGTTCCAGTCCCTGGTCTCCTCTGCTAAGGTGAAATTTCCAGAGCGCTTTAATAAACTAGGCAGATAGGATGACGTGCTGTTTGCCAATATCTCCACTGGGATAGCTTCTTCACTCATACAGAGCGTCTCACAGGAAAATATCTGAGTTTTGTGGCAGTCTTACTGTTTGGTAGACTAAGGCTTAGGATTATGTGACTTGTAAATGATAGATTTGGGAACTTGGCTCTCCTGATGCCAAATCCAGTATTTCTTGGAGTGGGAGAAGAAGGCAAACCGCTGGCAGTGTCCAAGATCCCAAAAACTCTTTTTCCCCTTTGAGTCCATCTGCAGGGATGTTACGGTGTGAGAGTTGCCACATTAGAGTGCTGTTGTCTTTGAATAAAAAAAGTCTTAAGAGAATGGATTACTATAGATGAATAATATTTTACAACAGATGAATACTTAATGGGAATTTTTACTCTGGGATCAGCAATGTCTGAGGCTGCTGAAGATATGAGAAAAGGCAAAAGAGAGCTCCCATGTTTCCTCTGTAGCTTGGGAGGAAAAAGAGACAGAGGAAACCATCAGGAAATTAGTTAAGGACATATATGTATATACATTCCGATCAGATGCCGGTACCCTATGTTAGGGGAGGGAAATAAGGGCTGGATTTGTCAGGGGTGGCTGGGCTTGAGCTGGAGCTTCAGAAGACTTTGAGGACACTTGTATTACATGTAAAATTTTGTGCAATTGAAGAAATAATTTGGAAAAAAAACCTCATTCCTATTTTTTAGCGGACAGAACCATGCCCCTTTCTTTGACCACTTTCTGGGCTTTGCTTTCAGGTGCTTTATCTTCACTAAATCAAGCCTTTATTGTGTATTTAAACATAGTCTGTCCTGAGCTGCCTCCTGCCCCTCCCCCACCAGAAGAAAAAGACATCTGTTCTTATTTGGATGAGTTTGCAAAGGTTTCCAGGCTACGTGGAAGTTAAGAGCCATGTCTGGAGCTTGGAGAATTCTTGGACCACTAGATTTGGGATGAAAAGCTACCAGAATGTTCCCGGTGGTCCATGAAGTGGGAAGGTGTGTGCCCTGTTCACCTTGGTTTGCTAGCTGCTCCCCCCCACCCCCCATACACACGCCACACACGCCAGAGGAGGGCTAGGCTGCTCCACTCTGCCTGCCCAGGGCACACCTGGGGTGGGGGTGGGGGGCTGAATTCCTCATGGTCATTTTATTATTTACGATCTCAAACTATTTGAAAGTACGGTATTAAAATAATATCTTGTCAATATGGATTTGGGAGTTTAACAAGATTTTAGCCTTCTGCTTTCAGGCTTTTCTCAAAGATATCGTTGAACTGAAAGGAATTCACCCTCCCAGACTGCAGACAGGTTCTCGGGCCACCTGGCCTCGCGACGGCATGAAGGGAGCCCCCAGACCTCCCCAGACCTCGAAAGTGACTTTGTCTTGGGAGCTAACTGTGCCCTGCTCCACACTCACCCTACTGTTTGGAAATGCCTGCTCTTGCTTAAGCTCTCCTTTTCCTTGAACTTGAGCTACTGCTCTGGAGAAGTCAGGAGGGGGAGCTGCAGGACAGGGGCTTGGCTCTGAGTCCAGGCTGCTTTCAGCTCAGACCTTCCTGTTTCCTGCTTCTTACCTGCCCCCACACCCCTTTCTTTACCTGCAGACTGCTTCGAACTTGGCTGTCCAACCATCCTCCAGTCATTACTGCATCACCAGACTCCCTCTCGGAGCTCCTGTTAACCCTCCGTCTCCCATAGTCCGGAGTCCGCTGGTCTACTCATGGCTACCCGCCCGGCCAGGAGAGCTCTTCTCTCCCCAAACCCAGTTCTGTGGTACTCAATGTAAGAAATTCCAGGAGTGCTGGTGCTAAGGGAAAGGAGGCCTAAATAGTCGGAGTTGATGCATATTTTGTAAGAATGGTTCCATGAACTTCTCTCACCCCTCAAAAAGCTCCCTTTGGAGAATGTTCCCATGCCCTGTTGGCTAATCTGATTTTCGACTTGTGTTTGTAACGTTGTGTATGTGTGTGTGTACGCACACATGTGCTTTCACAGCAATGTTCATTGACCTGGAGTTGCTCAGTTGTGCTGGAAATGACTCTGCACCCCACCCCGATGTGTACCAACAAAACAGTCATTGAGCCTGGGAGGGGCTACGCCATGGACCCCAGCATGCAGAGGTGTTGTGTCAGGGAAGCACGTAGACAAATATTAAAAACAAAACAAAACAAACAAACAAACAAGACAAGAAATAGGAAGCCCATCAGGCAGTGAAATAGAAGGATTCCAAGAGTTTTCCACCTGGTCTGCAATCCCTTCTGACCCAAATAGTCATACGTCTTTACATCTCTGTTTCCCCTCACTCCAGAACCATCTTGGGTCCGAGAAGATCCCCTCACAGCCAGCAGGTGGCAGCACTGCCAGAAGAGGTGCTCCGAAGGGGGCTTCCCCGGATGTGTGGACAGGGCTACTTCCCAATAGTTAGGACAAAGCAGGAGTCCTTCACCCGGGGCCCCATGGAGCCAAGGCTGGGCATCATAGGGTCTCAGCTACCCTCTGTGTGTGTGCCCCAGGCACGATCTCTAGAGAGGGAGCTCCTCACTTTATCAGATGATCAAAAGGAATCTGTGACAAACAAAAAAACCATGAACTATTGCTATTAAAAAGAGACAAAGGAAAAAGCATCAGTCTAAAGCATCCAGAAAGCCAGCTGCCCGTATTTTGTAGGTTAGTTGGGAAGATAATGTCAAACACCCAGAATCCACACTGGATGGAATACTGAGCAGCTGGGCTCCCCGGAAACAAGTCGGGTGTTTCCTGGGCAGCTTCTTGAAAGGAAGGCCGGGGAGGGGGGCGGGCAGGAGCCCATTTGAGGACTCGATGCCTCTGAAAGTTTCTCCAAGTCTACGTGAGTTCCAGCCCTATTAAGCTGGGAAGAGAGTGGAACCAAAGCACTCCTTGATGCTCCCATTAGAGAATGCCTAGAAGAAACCAACATGGGTTAGTTAAAGCAGGCATGCTTCCTTTTTTTCCAAATAAACTACCTCCTTTCTGATGATCACCAGAGCAGGTGATCACTCAAGACAAGGGCAGTTTGGGTCACCTGGTAAAGGCCCAGGGCAGTGGGTGGGTTTTGATCGGATATCCACGGGGAGTAGAGGATGCACTTGTTCTTAGGCCTGGTTTGCCCATGAACACTGTCAGGCAGGACTGGGGAGCAAAGTCTATGTAGCTGGTGTCCCTTTTTGGCTTAAATGTTCCAGACAATTTTCAGAACGTTTGCTCAGGAAATACAACCATTCTAGAAATACTGCTGCTTTTCACAAGGGAATGCCCACATGTTTTTCTAAAAATCTAAAATACCTTCACAGTTTGAGACCCTGGTCCCTAAGGGAGCTGATGTTCTTTGATATGTGGCAGCTGACAGGTCTGTTCAGCAGCCTCCAAGGGGAAGGGCCGAGGGTGGGTGGAAAAGTCCCTGTCATCATCTCCCTTCTTCTTTCCCTCCACCCCCTACAGCCTTCACTCTCTCCTCCAGACTCCTGCCATTCAAAACTGCAACTTGGCTTTCTTCCTTTTTTCCAAATAAACTACCTCCTTTCTGATGGAAGTGACCTGAACACTTCCTGTGTGACTGTGCTAAGGACTTGAACTTGTCATTTTCATGGGAGAGGCCAAAGTTTGGATTCAAGAGGCTTATGTAAGCATCAAGGGATTGAGAAACCTTCTCGACCAAAAGGGGGAAAAGTGGAATGAGATAAAATAAAGCGTCAATGGCTAAGAGATTCCAAACAGAGTCGAGAGGTTATCCTGGATGTTATTCTTACGCATTATTTAGATGATATCACCTTTTTAGTATATTGGAGAAGCTGGAGGGAAGTGCCTGAAACTGTAGAGCTGTGTTCCAGTAGCCATGTTTCTTGAAGATGATTGTATAATGATACAGCTTTCACAATGTGACTGTGTGGTTGTGAAAACCTTGTGTCTGATGCTCCTTTTATCTACAGTATGGACAGATGAGTAAAACATATGGATTAAAAATAAATAAACAATAGGGGGAACAAGTGTTAAAATAAATTTAGTAATTTGAAATGCCAGTGATCAATGAAAGGGAGTGGTAAGGGGTGTAGAAAAAAATAGGGGAAACAAAGGCTAAAATATATTGGGTAGATGGAAATACTAGCAGTCAATGACAGGGAGGGGTAAGGGATATGGTATGTAGAGTTTTTTTCTTTTTTTATTTCTTTTTCTGAATTGATACAAATGTTCTAAGAAATGATCATGGGTAGGCCACGGTGGCTCAGCAGGTAAGAATGCTTGCCTGCCACGCCCGAGGACCCGGGTTCGTTTCCCGGTGCCTGCCCATGTTAAAAAAAAAAAAGAAGAAGAAATGATCATGGTGATGAATTTACACCATGTGTACATTGTGTAATATTGTGAGTTATTGGTTATATACCAAGAATGGAATGATCATATGGTAAAAAAAAAAA